>JABYQR010000022.1:0-252729 GCA_022592445.1 Cytidiella melzeri | reverse complement strand
CCTCTACCCCTCGCACACATATTCCACTTTGTTACCTCCACCACCAGATTTTACACTGCGTGTTAGGCAGATTCCGCGTAATGCACGACTCGTTAAAGTCGAGAACCACCAAGGGTGGCTTAAGTATTCAGCTGGGTTGGGAGTGCGTACGCAAGGGGCAAGTAGGTGAGGGAATTAGCTGTAGAAGATCAGTTGGGAATATTGTATTCGAAGCTGAGGCAGTCAACCAGTACAACTCTACTACTACTATGTGGCCAAACAAAGTAAAGTAGAGAAACTTACTTATAAGAAAGCTTGGGGGATACTGGTTGGTGGATGTCGTTGAGAGTGTGGATGTAGTTAAGCTAAAAGCCGGGGCTCATAACCTAACAAAGTGGAATATGTGTGCGAGGGGTAGAGGCTGTTAAGCTTTGAAGATGAGTCTTATTATTCTTGCTGCTTCAGCAGCTCTGCTTATATACATGTCTGTATCTACTTATGTAAGCGACTACTATACATGTCTACTTCAGCTATTCTACTGTACTACTAAGTGCATGACTCATGCATGACTCATTGTATGACTAGGCTCAGCACTTGTACCAGAGGCGTACATAATGAGTAAATGACTCATGCTAGTACTTGTCCTCAGATGTATGCTTTAGGCATCCTCTGGAGTCATACGTGCTTTCCATGTCATTTCCTATGCTACTAGAACACAGGCGTACATATATGTTTAGTACTACTACAATCCATATCTGTACGTCTCAGCTAATGTGATGGTTACTACTAGAGTTTCCATATACGGCTGCATAATTCCCATACTAAGACTGTGGGAACTCTGCTACCTAAAGCGTCCTTGTAATAAGGCATGGGAAACTACATATCATATCATATTATTATATTATATAGTTTTAACAATATGCCACATTGTTTGAAGGTGGTAACAAGTGAAAAGTACTACCCTCCCGAGCAAACAGTTCATTTCCCGTCTCCAGATCACTTCTGGGCTATCCATAGTAAGTCTACTTGGGTCCGAGTCGTAGATCTGAAAGTGTGTGGGAAAGCAATGGCAGCGGCAAAAGGGCTTGCGGTCGACCGTGCTCAGCCCTGACATCGGTGCGGCCGCCATCTGCGGCAACAGGAGGTAGGGCAACGGGGGGAGGGGGAGGAGGGCGGGGATGGGCGACGGGAGGAGGGGGAGGAGGAGCGGGAGGAGGGGGAGGAGGAGCGGGAGGAGGGAGGTGCTGGGGTGGCTGGGGTGTAGCAGGGGCAACGGCGGCGCGACCACCTCTTTGAGAGCTTGGATGCTTCTTTCCACCCCGTGCTTGTAGGGTAGCAGTGCTGTCGCGGATATAGACCTCTCCACGCACTTGATGTTGCAGCAGTTCCGCAGCAGTTGATTGGTCGTGCAGACTGCATGAAAGAAAAAAAGATTGTTCAGAGGCACTATACAATACAAAAACCTAGGTACTCACGACGGCTTCTCGTCAAACTCGACAGTAGGATTGAGGGCCGTATGCTCGCGGGTGCTCAGCCTCTCACGGCTGCCAAGGGAAGCTGGAGAGCGGGATAGTGCACCATCGTACGGGATGGCAGACACAGTCCCCGTATAGAATGTGCTCAGAACGATGGCGGTGAAAGAAACGAGAGCGATGAAGAATCGCATGGTGAGCTGAAGGTTAGAACGTTGAAGGGCGAAAGGAGATGATTTGAAAGGGACAGGATGAAAGACAGCTGCGAAGGATAGTTTAACTTTAGTACAGTGGGTGCATCATGAACAATTGAATGCACTCACCGGCCAGCGCTGAGGAAATGCAAGGACCAGGAGCTAGGGGGGGGGGATGGTCGCAAGGGACTTTATATGTTCTGCAGACTCGAGGGGTCTTGCAATTTTCACAATTTTTCCTTTCTGACAGTGTCTCATCATTTACTGTCGGATATCAGCCACTCAAACACCTACTGCAACAGGAGGAGAGATACAAATGCAGTCATTAGACTGAATTTAGACGAGAGATCCTGATGCACGACAACTTGAACGTCCGCCTGCTCTACCTCGGCAAGACTAAGGGGTTTATGTGCTGTGCCAATTCGATACATGTGGTTACAATCACGAAAGAAATCACCTAAATCATGTCCTGTGTAAGTCTAGTTCTCTATCCAGATGTTTTGCGTTTCGCCGGCGTGCGTGTATGCCGTTCAATATGTACACCGAATGTTGAGCTTCGCCGGATCCTTGCAAGTCTGGTGTTTCTGGGGCAAGTGTAGCATGTGCATCACTGCAGAGCCAATAGCCCGTGAATTTCGCTGGTCAAACGTGTTAGGGAAGTGGATTCGCACGATAAGGAGTTGAATGTCGGCGAAAGTTGATATCGAGCGAATATCGCGGGGCGGGCGTTAAAATGACCTCGTTCGACTCGGAGCGTGAAATTTGCGCGACAAGGGGTATTTTCAACAACACGCTGAGTTCAGCAGGTGAACTTCACCGCTTCAGACGACCACCATCCTCTAGATCTCGCAAGTGAATTTATTCGCTGCGTTGAGTCTGTACAACGACGGAAACGACATTACGGCCACCACCATCAGCCAGTGTCGCAGCAAGACGTCAAAATCTCGTACCTCTTCTCATCTCTTCGTTCCCTGCCCCGCCGTCGCACATCCCTACCACACCACTTGCAACGACACCCCTCAGTCTCAATGCTTCCAGTCCGCTACCCAGTCCAAACCCTCCTCTGTCTCTCCCGCCCTCAAGTCCCTTTCCTCCTGTTCCTGGTCCTTCGCCGGTCACAAAGCACGAGACCCTTCTGTTCATCACCGCGGCGCGCTCCCGTCGTGCTTCAAAGCTGTCTCTCGCGTCGTCCGCCGGCTCTCTCTACTCGAAACGCGACTCAGTAGCGAGATGGTCAGCATGAACAACGTTTCCGCGCATTCCCACACACCCACAACGCCACAGTTTGGCACGTCTTCTTCGACGCGCTCGATGTGGTCCCTGCCATCAAGCACATCCTCTTCCCACCCCTCCACGCGGGTTGGTACAGACAAGTCGCCCACGCTTGCCGCCACCATCTCTGAGGAGCCTCTGACAATGTCCATTGCTGAGATCATGCTCAGCAGCCCCCCAGCGTCGGTCACTTCTTAATGGCTTTTCAGCTCCGGCTCACGGACTAGTAGTTACCGGACTCTCTTTTGTTTTCCGTATATGGTCGCTCTATTGTTCTTTCTTCACGCGGACACATCTGTATCACAGATTTTCCTTTTTGGGTCGCCTGAGGGCTCTGTCTTATATACCTTCGCCCCCGCTCCTGACACTCCATCGTGCTCTTTCTCTTTCGCACCTGGATTAACTCGCTTCGCTCGTGTGTCTTAGGTCCTTACGACGGCAAGTGGGATTACGACTGCGCATCCATCCCTGCCTCTAGACGTGTTGAATTCATTCGACCGGCTTTAGGTTATGAGCCCCGACTGACTCTAATCAACACTCGTCGTTCACCTTATCGCGCCCATCTGCGCTTCGCTCCGATCAACGTCGACACACGACTCCAGGTTTTCATATCCACATCCTTAACGTCCTATCAACATGTCGAGCACTACACCTCCCACAGGTGGTTCGGCATCGTCTGGCCCTGCTGGGTCCACTCCTGCCTCTGCAGGCCCCTCTGCCGCTGGTTCGTCGTTCGTCAAGAACACTTCCAGCAACTCCTCGTTCATCAAACTCGACTCGCTGCCTAAGCTGACTGGTGCCAACAACTGGAAGGAATGGAACATGCTGTTCATCCAGTTCCTCAAGACGCAAGCCGCGTCTGGCATGGTCGATCCTTCTCTGGTCAAGCCCGCGTCCACCGACACGGACTACGACGACTGGTGCAAGGCCGACGCCAACGTCACTCTGGTTCTCCTCGCAACCGTCGACAGCTCTCTCCACCATCTCTTCGACCTCGAGACCAACTCCGCCGCCGAGATCTACGCTAAGCTTAAGGCCAACTACTCCGCCTCGACCACTCTCTCTGCGTTCCTCAAGTTCAAGCAATACTTCCTTCACACGATCGACGGCTCACGCCCTCTCGTTGAACAGCTTGAAGAACGTGGCCGTCTCTGGCAGGAAGTTGACGCCTCCGGCATCCTTGGCAACAAGGAACTGCTCAAGATCTTTGGTCTCCTCTCGGTACTCCCTGACTCCTTCTCCAACATCGTCGAGCCCATCCTCGCTGTCACCGCGCCAAAGGACTTGAAATACGACGACATCCGATCGCGCCTCATCGACGAGGCTAAGCAAAAGGAATCGCCTTCAGTCTCTGCGGTCAAGTTCAACAAGTCTTCGGCTTCGTCCTCGTCGGGCAAGTCAAAGAAGCAGTGCGGGTTCTGCAAGTACAAGGGTCATACAGAGGACGAGTGTCGTAAGAAGAAGGCTGCCATTGAGGAGGCAAGGAAAGGGGGAAAAGGAGGAAAGGACAAGGGGAAGAAGGAATCTTCTGGGTCACCATCATCGTCTAACGGTTCTGCTGCTGTACATGTAGTCTCTGCTGAGGACTCCGCGTCCGAAGCCGCCAACGTCGCGAATATAGATGTTATGTTTTATGCTTCGGGTGAAACACCCTGGATGCTCGACTCAGGCTGTACGAGACACATCACCAACAACCTCAACGACTTCCACGACTACAAGCCGTTTGCTACGCCGTTGTTTGCGACATTGGCTGATGCTTTGAAGACTTCAATGTCTACGCTTGGGTCTGGGAACGTACGTGGAACTGTACACATTGATGGAAAGCAGCTCACAGCGCAGTTTGACAACGTCTTATACTGCCCGGGCATCGCTTACCGACTCATTTCGATTTCCTGTCTTGACTCCAAAGGATTCTCTACTGTTTTCACTGGCGGTAAAGCACGGATACACAAGAATGATACCACCTACGGCATAGGTACTCTCAGGGGCGGTCAATACTGGTTGGGACTTTGTGTCTCTTCTTCGTCGGTCGCCTCCTCCACGCACACGCACTCGTCACCCATTGACCTTGTACACCAACGCTATGGTCCCTGAACTGGGAAGCACTACAGAAGCTACGCTCTGACGACTCCCCGGTGACAGGTCTGACTATCGACGAGAAGACTCCTCGCTCTGAACACGCATGCGAAGGTTGTCAACTCGGCAAGGCCACACGACGCACATTCCATTCATCCTCGACACCTCGCGCGGACAAACCTTTCAATCTCATCCACACTGACTTGGCTGGACCTATGCAGAACTCTTCTGTAAACGGCGGACACCTCTACATGCTCACGTACATCGACGACTGCTCTGACAACGTCTGGATTTATTTCCTGAAACACAAAGACGAACAGGAGCAGAAGTTTGAGGAGTTCCGTCAGCTGGTCAAAACTCAGTTCGAGAGGGATATCAAGATTCTTCGCTCTGACAGGGGCGGTGAATACCAGTCGAAGCGCTTCGTGCAACGATTGAAGGATCTTGGCATTGTCCATCAGCGCACCACCCCGGATACACCACAACAAAACGGCAAGGCTGAGCGTTTCAACCGCACCATCATGGAGGCTGCGCTCTCTATGCTTTACGCCGCCGGGATGTCCAAAGGATTCTGGGAAGAAGCCGTGAAAACCGCCGTGCATGTGCGCAACCGAGCACCCAAACGGTCTCTGGATTGGAGGACACCATTCGAGATTATAACTGGCTCCAAACCGGATGTTTCATACTTCCGTGTTTTTGGTTGCCTCGCCTATCGCCACATTCACAAGGATCATCGCAGGAAGCTCGATGCTCACGCTCAGCCTCTTGTGCATGTTGGGTATGAAGCGGGTTCTAAAGGTTACCGCTTATGGGACAAACATACTCATAGGATCGTCTTGAGTAATGACGTTGTATTCGACGAACTGATCTTTCCTAACCGTCCTTCACCTCCTACTCAACCAACTTCGAGCATTCCAACCTCTCCGCCGACCACGTACGATCTTGAACTTTCACTCCCTTTAACGCCTTCTTCGCAGCCGGCTACTACCACGTCGCAAGTGCCCCCAACTCAACAACCACCTCCTCCTGACACAACATCCACGTCGGCTCCTACGCCTTCACGGATACCGCGTCCCTCTACTCCTATTCCTAGTTCGTCCACATCTGCTGAACCAGAGCCTAACTCTTCATCCACGCCACTCTCGCCTTCCAAACGGAAAGGCCCTCCTGTCGTACCCTCTCCCAAACTCGAGCCAAATCCCAATTGTCTTCCGGCCGCTTCTCCACATGACTACCTTCCATTCTCCAACCCGGCTCATGCTGGTGTTACACGTCGTTCACAACGCACTGTTGTACCTCGTGATGCGAAGCGTCTCCAGTCTATGTGGGCTGCTACTGAACAAGAGATTGAGGAGACGACTCGGGCTCGCGGTAACAAGGTCCCCTACAAAGGCAAAGGCAAAGCGAAAGCTGACGCCGGCGCTGTCCTCTCTGACGAGCAGGTCGTCATGCTGGCAGCGGCAGTTACGCCTCAGGGGGAGCCTCGTACCTATCGGCAGGCTATGGGTTCACCGGATCGAGATGACTGGCGTGCAGCTATGGAGGCCGAAATCAAAGGTCTCCAGGACACTGGAACATGGAAACTAGTCGATTTGCCCCCTGGTCGCAAGGCGATTAAGAGCAAATGGGTTTACAAACTCAAACTCGACAAGGACGGAAATGTTGATCGTTATAAGGCACGTCTGGTAGCCAAGGGTTTTGAGCAAGTTCAAGGCATCGATTTCACAGATACCTTCGCTCCCGTCGCCCGTCTGGAGTCTTGGCGATACCTCGTCGCCTTGGCAGCTATTCTGGACTGGGAAATTCACCAGATTGACTTCCAACAAGCCTATCTGAACGGATCTTTGGACGAGGAGGTTTACATGGAGCAACCTGAAGGGTTTGTACTGGATGAAGGCAAAGTATGCCGCCTTCATAAGGCAATCTATGGCCTAAAGCAAGCAGGACGCCAATGGTTCCTCACGCTCAAGGCATGCCTCGAAGAACTCGGCTTCGTCTGTTACGACACAGGTGATGTCGCCATTTTCACTCGTCGACGAGGGGGAGCCCTCCAAATTATTGTTTGCTACGTCGATGATCTCACTATTATGGGGAACAGTCTCACCCTCATCAAGGAGACCAAGGACGCTCTTCGTCGCCATTTCGATCTCAAAGACTTAGGCGAGCTCAAGCACTATCTCGGTATCCGTATCACTCGGGATAGGGGGAGTCGTCTCATCTACCTCGACCAAGAGGTCTACATAAATTCCGTTCTCAAACGCTTCCAGCATGAGGACTCCAATCCTGCTTCCACACCGCTTCCAACCGGTATCCAGTTGGTACACAATGAAAATCCCAAGGAGCAGTGCGACCCAGCACTTATCCACACCTACCGCAGCGTACTTGGCTCACTCATGTACGCCTCCCTTGGAACTTGACCTGACATCTCGTACGCTGTTGCGAAGCTCTGTCAATACCAGTCCAACCCCTCGCAGCTGCATCTCCGCGCTGCATATCATGTCCTTCGCTACCTTCGCGGTACATCCAGTCTCCGACTTTGTCTAGGCCATAATGACGAAGGCGTTGACGATCTTGTCGGTTACACCAACGCTGACTTTGCCGGCGACTTAGACGACTCGCTCTCCACATCTGGCTGGGTTTATTTCCTAGGCTATGGCGCTGTCTGCTGGTCCTCGCGCAAACAACGTTCTGTGGCGAAGTCTACCTTCGACTCAGAATACTTTGCGGCTCACGAAGCTTGCGAGCAACTCAAGTGGTTGGAGATTCTCACTGATCAAATTGAGCAACCTCTTCCTCTACCTGTCGTCCTTCATTGCGACAACAAGAGTGCTGTAGACGCTTCCAAGTCCACCCACGTGAAGCATCGCTCAAAACATACTCGCGTCACTGTGCACGCTGTTCACGAATGCGTCACCGAAGGCCTCGTCGAATTGGTTCGAATCCCTGGAGTTGACAACCCCGCTGACATCTTCACCAAGTCTTTACCGGCTGAAGCTCACGTTCGTCACTCTGAGTCCTTAGGGCTCGTCCAGTTTCACCTCGCTGAGGGGGAGTAATGGCTTTTCAGCTCCGGCTCACGGACTAGTAGTTACCGGACTCTCTTTTGTTTTCCGTATATGGTCGCTCTATTGTTCTTTCTTCACGCGGACACATCTGTATCACAGATTTTCCTTTTTGGGTCGCCTGAGGGCTCTGTCTTATATACCTTCGCCCCCGCTCCTGACACTCCATCGTGCTCTTTCTCTTTCGCACCTGGATTAACTCGCTTCGCTCGTGTGTCTTAGGTCCTTACGACGGCAAGTGGGATTACGACTGCGCATCCATCCCTGCCTCTAGACGTGTTGAATTCATTCGATTGGCTTTACTTCTCCGCCGCCGAGGCAGCTTGACTCTACTGACACCGACGAAGACGAGAGTGTCTTGGAGCTGGGATACAACCCTGCCATGTTGCAAACTCGCTCTCCACCCCGGCCTCATCGCGCTCGCAGCCGCAACTACGTCCTGGTGCGGAAAGTCCGGATATCAGCACCATCATCGCGTCGACACCGCGTCCCCGCCGCAAGTCGTCCTCACAGTGCTCGTCAAACTCAAAGTCACGATCCAGACCGAGCTCCGTGCGCCGGTCTCGCAGGGTTAAACGGGTGAGCGACGACGTAGCTGTGCCCGTGCCTGTTCCCCAGTTCCGGTCCTCGATCAAGTTGTCGTACTCGAGGCGACAGCGTAGTGTGGACGAGGACGAGGAGTCGGATTATGGGGAGGTTGTGGATGGGACGGGGACGGTGATGGATGTGAGAATGTTGGATAGGGAGATGGAGGCGAGGTTGGAGAGGGCGTTGGATGGGGTTGGGAGTGAGGATGAGTTTTTGGGGAGTGAGGATGAGGGAGGGGGCAGTGATTCGAGTATCGATGTGCAGACGCCGTTACCGTGAGTGTTGCCTTTGCTTGGGACTGTCTCAGTCATTTTGAACATGGTTGATTGAGCACGGACACAACTGCTAATCAGGCCACGTTGTGATTGTTTATTGTAGCTACATCAGTCATGACAAAGTCGCGGTTGTACAAAGACCAGCGGGATACTGTGAACCGTCGGGTTTGGCACAGAGACGGGACGTTGTTGCATGGCGCCGGCGGGATCGGTCTTACGACGGGTCTTGGCTGGAACATGGGCCTCACTGGGCACGAAGGGGAAAAAATATAATATGATTATGATATTGGTACGTCGCGCGCGCGTTTCGTCATCGTTGCAGCGTTTGCTGACGTTTCACTCTAGGCTACTGTGCGCGAGCTTGTGCACGCTGCACAGTTGGACCTCTCGCGCCCTTCCGTGTCCGCTACCCTATCTTTTCGCTGTTGTAGCAGTAGAAAATATAATTGATATTTTGCCTGCTTTACTGCTGAATTTACACATAAGGTCTGACCGACTTTTGGGCCATATACTGCAATAGCTACCTGTCTAAATTCACAAGATAATATGTTGAAGGAACCGGGTTAAATTATTGCTCGAAAAGCTGGTGAATTCACGCTCGTGTCTATCAGGTGAATCTGTCGGGCGAAAGGCGCAATCTATCGTGCGAACTTCTACTGTTGTTTTCGCGCGTCATTCGGGGGTCACAACTCGATTAACTGCTCAAAATCCTCGTTCGTTAGGGGCATTTTCACGCTTGTACGTCAAGCGAAAATACCCTGTGATGAACGACACAGTGCATGCATGATCTTCGATCCCGAAGCAGATCTACGTCCTGCTCAACACTTCCCCCATCGATTCCAGCCCGTTGTTCCGCATTGCACTTGTGAGCAAAGCTCCAAGGTCCAGCGATTCAGCAAAGTCTAGCAGAGGCATAAAATATACGTACCTAACTGAATATTCATATCAGCACAATCTCATTACATATGGAGGGTGCACATACGCACAAACTGAAGCCCGAATTCTCAAATACGTGCCCCCCCTCCCAAAACGGGCCTCGTCAACCTCCATAATGCCTTCCTCGATGACTTACGGAGGAACAGCAAGGTGCGCCTTTTTCGCCGCTTGCTTGGCCAATCTGCGTGCGTCGACCGGGACGTGTGGGGAATGTCGTGCGAACGGCTGTTAGAGAGCGCACTCCGTATAGTTCGGGTTGGATGTTGCGACTTCCTGCGCCGAGGCAGCGGACAGTGGAGATGAGTGTGATAGGGCTCATCTATGTGAGAAAGTTGAGGTTTCAGGGTCATCGGCTTCCGTAATGTTACGAAAATTTCTCAGTGAAACGATGACAGCGCAAGTATGTAGATGCAGCTTCGTCCGTTTCTACTTCAAGCTGCCTTTCATCGGCATCTACAAGCAACTTCGTCTACACGTGGGAAAAGAGCATCGAGCTTGAACGGTGTGCTCAGCCGACAGGTATGGAATTCTGTGGTGATTCGAGTGTTTTGATACGAGCCTCGCTGCTGCTAGAATGTCTGTCGTTTCACCCTGTTCCACTGTTATTATGGCAAGAGACCAATCAACGAGCCAGGAATACACAACTTGAGTAATCGACTCGGACCTGTGGCAAGTGCAAGCGTCGTAAGGAATCCGAGTGTTGGCCCAATCCGTGGCAGGCTGTATTATACATCTTGATCGATCAGGATCCCAGAGTCTATGCTTCTTCAGTATCAATCAGAGTGAATATATTGACGCACAGTGGATGACGTACCGAGAACGATCGGATCATCACCACTAGTCACGGACCGTGCTGCACTCGGTCTCACAAGAGCTGAACCAGCGGCAGATGATAGATTGTCTGTTGATCCGCTTCGGGAATAATATCTACACGCCGTCAATTAATCCGACCATAAAAGCTGAGCTTCTGACTCTCGCCTCCGTAATACCTCCTCAACTAATCGAATCCTGCAGCCCTCCGGATCCCTCGCGTCCAGCACGAGGATGACAATGTCGCTCTCAACAACGGCTTTGTGTCTTCGCTGGTGCCCCTTCGTCCTGTTAATTCTGACTGCTTTGTGTCTGCTGTAGCGGCCGCAGACCCCGACGCCGAAGCCGCTGAAGAAGAGGGAGTCGGTTCGGATGTCATGGTGTGCGTCTGGATCCGTGCGGTGCGTAGTTGTACGCTGGATGGATTGAAGCTATGCTAGATGTTCAGTAATGAGTGAAACTGATTGTGACTCACAGCCTCAGTAAGCTGTTTTTCGATGTTGCGCTACTTCAGAGTTTGAAGTCGCCCGGGTGCCAGCGCGCTGAGGCTCCTTTCTGTGTTCTGCAAATCAGCAATTGATCACTGTGAACTGCCCAGATGCAAGTCCACGCCATGTCACTTCAGCTCAATGCGTTCCGGAGGACATAGCAGCTAATCAACCATGATGTGGAAAAGGCCACTCGATCAACACGGTTGTGGCTGCCCTGCCCGCAGCTGGATAGTTCGAATGAATAAAAATGTTGTTTAGACATGTTAGGATTCAAACATTATCATTGCCGTTTTCGTCGAGCGGCTAACGACTAGAGCCCCGCAGCTCGTAACTTACAGTAATTTCTTTCAATCTACAACGTGCGGATTTAGATTAGCTCTTGTCAGAGTGAATATCAGGAGCGCAGCATAATTGACTTTAAAGCAACCACCGATGGCGCGACTCAAGGCGCAGCACCGACCCTGCCAGAAAATACCCACTTCCTTACTTGAACAATAGAAGTCAACCAATTCGTCGGTCCAAATGCGATACGATGTCGTTGAGAGCAATGATCCGGGGGCAGCTGAAGTCCTCCAAAGTTTGACGTGAGATGTATGCCTGTGTAGCCAACCGCCTCGCCACAAGTCCGGTAATTCGATGGTATCTTGTCCCTGCTTAATAGATAGAATGGGCATTGTTCGAAGACAACCAGGAAATAGCTACATGAAATGCGAATGAAATAGTTGAGGCGTGCATGCAGGGTATAACATCTGATCACATGAGTACAATGCAAAATAGAGAAAAAAAATCGCAACCATTATGATCCAGTATTACAAGTCAGGAATGCGAGATTGACAAGGAACGAGTGTGAGTGTTTGAAACAGTGAGAACGAAGAGACGAATGTACAGTAAATGATGTGACAACAACCCGGAAAGAACTTCGACGATCCTCTCAGCCGAACCTACGAGGAGCCCCAACGAGGCCCTCTATAGACTGGTGCTCCAACTCGTTTCTTGCTTTGAGGATCGACGCATGCATCTCCTTCATGGCGTTGCCCAGCTTGACGCCAAACCTGCTAAGGATATCGCGTTGCCACGCGTCGTATTTGGCGTTCACGCGCGCTTGGACCTGTTCGTAGTCAATCACGCAGACCCCGAAGGACTTTGAAGTGTCAGACGTATCGAACGTCGACCGCGCCTTTTTGATCTCCGTCAAAAGCTGTTGCCAGTGCGAGAGGTCCTCCCCAAGTCTGTTAAATACGTATTCTGCCTCCAAGTCCCAAAGCGACTGGAACTGCAGCCATTTGGCCACATATTCTTTCAGCTGTTGTACCTTGTTCTCAATCAATGCGAACGGCCGCTCCAGAGTGGCATCAGGAAACCGTGTCAACTGGAAAAGGAAAAGCTGTCAGATTCTGCATAGCTTTCGCACGTCTGATAAAACTCACCAAAGAGGTATAGGTCGTTTCGGCCACGACGTTGTTCTGCATCTGCAGTCCGATTTCGTACCGTGAGCTTTGAATTCTACGGAGACGGCAGACGATGCCTGCCGAATCGATTCAACATCAGAGCAGCAAACGAGAAATAGCGATTTCGGTGCTTACCCAGCCAACCATGCAACTGGTGAATCCAAGTTTGACGCGCGTATTCAATTGGTGGATCTAGGAAGATCACTTGGTTCTGTATCCGTATCTCGTGTACGATAGGCTTCACAACCATATGGCTCTCCAAGACCTGTGATAAATCTCAGCAACAGACTGCGTTGATAGAAGAAAACGGCGGGCCCACTTTCTCCTCCTTCAGTCGCTTGTCGGCTCGACGCTTGTTAGGGGCGTCTTTGAGTAACGACTGATCTCGACGACCTTCGCCATCTTCTGCGCGATCGAATTCTGTACACCAGGATTGAATGACTTGCGTCAGGCGTTGTGTGAGGATGCTTTCTATCCGCTGGTCGAGTTCTGCAACCCAGTGATCCAGATTAGCGTAACCCTCGAGGTTGAGTCGATCGATCTACGAAAGTTAAGCAAGCTGATTCAGACTGCATTTGTGCTGACTCACAGCAGCTTGTATCCTGCCAAGTAGCTCGGAGAAAGCTTCCTCGGTGTATGAGCATGTTGACAAGTCTTCTACTGCACGTAGGATATCTTTGTACAGGTCAATGACATTATTCGTCTTATCCTAATCCTTGAATTGAGCACCGAGGGGTCATAGGTCAGATCAATCGTTTCCGTACCTGGAAGACAGAAACTATGCTGGCAAATTCTCGCACGAAGGGCACGTGCCTGTTGTCTTGAGCATCGCTGGAGCTCGGGAATCGCGCATCGGCATACGGGTTCACAAAATAATCCCAACGTAGGTTCATCCCTGCAAGATGGTCAGTCAAAGATCACACGAGCTTCCCAAGTGGTACTGACCTCTGACGACCATCCTCTGAGCCTCGTTGCGATGCTCTGCCACTAGCCACTCGATACCTTTGTTATTCTCCACGAGACCTAGTGTCTGTCCGTAGGTCCTCACAGTCTCCATCAAGCTCACAGCGTGGGGGTACACCCGCTTAGCCTCCTTGGCCATATTGGTGATGACATGGGGTATCGAGAAATTCTGCCAAAGAAGATTCCGGACTTCCTTGAAAAGAGTGATAATCTGCGGGTCAAAGTTCACAGCCAGCTGGTATCCTCCCCCGCGAAGTCGAATAATTTCCAATAGCCGACCGTTGATTCCAAGGTCCCGTCGATTGATATCGTGTAGCCAGGCGTCAAAGACAGGCTTCGTCTCGAGCTTCTTCTTGAAAGCCTCGCTCTCAGAATGAAGTCGTTGACCTTCCGCATAGTGCTCCCATTCTTTCCCAAGAACGTTCTCGACACGCTTCATATAGGTCTGTAGCTGCCGTTCAATTTGCCTTGCCCAGATGATAGCACCTGATATGGGAGGCAAATCGCGCATTTGAGACATGTGATATGCTTCCGAAAACCGATACTGCGTCTTGAACTATAGGATATGTCGGTCAACAACGACCAAATCCTTCGTAGCGATCACACAAACCTTGTGATGTAGCCGCTGGATGTCCTCCTTCACGGAGTCAATCAGCTGCGTCTGGTACTCCTGGATAGCACCTCGGATCTGCATTTGATGCGTGAGAGGGAATTCAGGAAGAAATGGTTAACAACAGCTACCTTCGGGCGCACGAAAAGGGCATTGAACTTTGAGAACACCCTAAACATCTCGTTCGCATTCCTAGCAGTCGCCAATCTGTCTCGCAGACGAGCAATAATCTGGTTTTCCACCCTGGAGACATGCTCGTTGTATGCGTTCTCCGCTGCCACCCAAATCTCGTTACCGTCTGAACAGGAATGAATATCCACCAAAGACGACCACAGAATGTAATCTAAGCTCACCTTGCGATACGTCCAACACGTCGATGCGCTTCATGACCTCATACGCCTCTTTGACCTCCTCTTCCATATTCATGCCACCGACTTGCAGACCGACCCCGCCAAGACCCTTCGTTGGCCCCGTCATGACCGCCAGCTGCTCGTGCTGCTTCCTCCAATCCTTCAGATAGCGCAGACGATCTTGAAGCTTCGCGTGCGCCGCGCCGATACGGATGAGAATGAACTTTTCGGCACGCTTCCTCGTCATATCACGCGCCACGTTCGTGAACTCCTTTATGCTGTCGTCCCAGACGCGGAAGCTCTCCATCGCAGAGGAAAGTAGGCGCTCGAATGTATCGTACGGAGTGTACAGCAGCCGCTGCGAGCTCAGCACGCGCAGCAGTTGGTCGTTGAAGTCCTTCGAGATGGCCTCGACGAGGGGAAGTGCACGTCGGATGGGATACGGAGAAAGCTTTAATTTACGGATGACGTGCTGGAATATAAGACCAATCGCCTCTTGAATTTTCTCCAGATCCGTCGCGGCCAACAGCTCGTTCAGGGGGAAATCCTTCATGAGCACATTGTATTTGTGCACTGCACGCAGTTGAGACAAGATAGATGCTTGCATCAGAAGCACTCACCAGTGTCAATTGCGTCCTTCAGCCCTGTGTCCGCGATGAAACTGACCGTCGCCCGGAAGCGCTTTGCGTTTCGTAGACAGTCCATGACCATATTGACCTCATCGCTCCGCAGTTGCACTTCGATGCCCTCCAATGCGCGTTCCAAGCTTAGCCAGAAGTTGATCTCTTGTGAAGCGGTACCGGAGCTGACATCCCGGTTCAGTTTGGTCACGGTCTGTATTGACTTGATCCACGAATTCACGTTATTGTGCAAGGTATTCAGAAATGAGCTGTCACTCAATAATTTCTGAGGAATGTCTGATATTCCGGGACGGGTGTTTGCCGATCTAGCCTGCTCGACTGCGCGCTGGATTACGGGGTGGATTATGAGATGCGTTTCTGGGATTTCCACGTTCTGCTGCAGATGCAGTAGGGAGAGTTCCAATTCCGCAAACTTTTTCTTTGTCATTGGGATACCTGAAGCATCTCAGCAGATCCTCTGCAACAATTAACATCAGACTCACCCATCTTCGCATCGCCGTCTTTCCCTGACCCTCGCGCACCTATGAACGCCTCGAACATGGGTTTGACTCCGGAATTGACCACAGCATAGAGGCTCTCGTATGGTGTGTCGTTACCTCCAGGAAGATTGAGAATCTGAAGCTGAGATGCGAGTGGGACGAGGGGATCTAGCGTAGCCTGTGTTTGACCACGCTTCATGATAACGAGTGTGGTAACAACGGACGGGTGATAAGTCACTTGCTGCGACCAGGAGTATGAGTAGGTAGGTAGGCTATCATCTGTGACGCGTTATAGGGCTTGGTACGCGTCAAAAACTTCATTCCGCGCACCTTCGACTTCGTCTTTCTTCTTTACAATGTATATCACACCACCCCCTTCACCTGCAAAGCGCGTTATTCGGCCATCAAAGTCCTCATCGAACAGCAACTCCACATCCTCCGACCCTGCACCAATCAATGGTGGGAGTAGAGCCAGCAGGTACGCGCGGAATATTGCTGGGTCAAAGGCTATTGCTGGTTCTGTGGGTGCATCTGGTGGGTTGATTCCGTTCGTGTGGGTGCCATTAGTGAGTGGTGGTTCTACCAGGGCCATGATTTTTTCAGGAAATTTGGTAGTGCGCGTAGGGACTCTCTCCGAGGGTGTATTCTAGTCTTGAGTGGTTACGAAATGTCGAGATCGAGGGACGGTACGCGACGGCGCAAAGTGCTATAATAGGGCGATGGTGAGATACCAGAACCGCAGACACCCACTTCTCCATACTCACCCTATATTGCAGCGTTCCACGCGTTCGTGGCAAAGCCGCCTTGTAGTGGGAGAAGCGTCGCAGTCGTCTAAGTCGTTGTCCGAAAGCACTCTCCAAAAGGCACACTCGTTAGGGCGCGATCCTTTCCAGCTCCGATTGAAACACGCTTTTCCTCTCGACCTCCACCACTAGTGAGCACTTGCGTCGTTGTGAAGCATACATAGTTCTGAGTATACACTGGACGCAATAAGAGAGATATCTCGAGGTTGGATCATTCCGTCGTCACGAGTCAACCCAATATCCATTCTTCTCATATATAGTCTGTGTATCCCAATCGCTGTAGCAGCCTCCCGAGCTTGATAAGTTCCACTGCGCCTTCGTTCTCTTGGGTGTTGAAACCCTGTGGCGTTTTAGCTTCCTGCAGGAACGAGGTGGCGTGCAAAACATACTTGCGCTCCTTGTCCACGCTACCACAAACCTGCCAATGGCATTGTCGCAAAGGTACCTTTACAGGTCAGCCAGCCTTGCAATTTATACCACAATCTACTGCTATAATTCAACCCATGGCTTTACAATACTCCCTCTACTCATCAAAACCAACAGTTTGAGGCAGTTGTCTGTGTTCTGGCATGTCATTATGGATTGAGGTCGGCACTTCACACTTACTCAACCAGCCTTCTTGAACTGCTGGTAATCCATGGCCTAAGGAAAGTCAAACACACACCAGCAGACAGAGAATGTCACAGAACACAAGTGTTTATATTCATGATACCAAGGAATGTACAATAGTATGCATCGCGCAGCCGTGAGAGACTTCACCACGACAAGCGAAGGGGTTCCAAAAATTGCTGAAAGCCAAAGCTAACAGACGTGTTCGGATGTGTAATTTGCAATCAGCAAAAGACTGTGCTTCGGTAAAGACCTCACTAGCGACAGTACGTGCCCGAGCACAAGAATGGGGACTCAGAAGAACGCGGCCTCGCGCTTTTTATATGTCGCATGGATTGTGCGCACGGACCACCCGCGGCTCTCGGCGGACGGTGTGGTTAGCATACATACTTGCTCATGAGCTCGTCGACGACCGGCGTAATCAGCACGCTCAACACACCCATTATTACTCTACTTGTGATATCTCAATGACTACTAATGACTGCTAATTCGTGTTGACGATGTGCACACTCTTGCGCAATGTGCGCTGATAACTAATAATGTCTCCCACCAGCCTTTGGCGTTCCGTTACCTTCCTTTTCCTTGAGCAGCCATGACAGTGCAGGAGAGGCCGTACGTAGTCTTTGGATATGGGTCGCTGATATTCAAGGTACGTACGTCGTAGGTAACAAGGCGTAGAGAATCGTAAAGGACATATCATGGCACTTGGAAGCCCCCACCGCATGTTGTCTCCCAAGGTAAGTTCCTCATTCTATCCTCGCTACTCTGACTGTCACTGCGTTATGGCCATAGTATCAGGATATCTGAAAGGTTATGTGCGCCGATTCGCTCAAAAGTCGCATGATCATCGAGGAACGCCTGAAGTCAGTGTCTATTCCCTCCTCGACTTCTGGACACACCGTGACAAACACAACACAGAACCCTGGCAGAGTGACCACTCTGATACATAAAGAGGACTGGGATGCCTTCTCCGGTGCTGTGAGCATGTTCAACGACCCTCCAGTTCGCAGAGAGCACGTGGTGACTAACTTCGTCTGGGCCCTAGGACGCGTTTCCGGAAGAGGATATTGTGTGGGGTGAGTTTCGATATGGTATTCCGGCTCAAAAAGCTTGACATGATGCTGCTGTTATAGGCGTTGCATACACGATAGATCCTCTATACCAGTCCGAAGTCCGAGACTACCTCGGTATGCTATCAAAGTTATTTTGCCACGACGTACTGTGGTATCCCTACCTAACCACGCTCCTCAGATTACCGAGAAAAGGATGGATACACACTTGAAGAACTAGACGTCTATGATCTCAAGGGCGGCAAAGAGTGTATCGTAGCGCATAAAGCAAGGATTTCTTATACCAGTTTTCGTCATGATAGCCGAACTAACTACGACTTCCACAGGCATTCGTGAGTCATTCCCGCATTGCTGAATCACATAGCAAGGATCCTGCTTATTTCGGATATTCAAGTGCTACGTGGGCCAACCCGACAACCCTTCCTTCAGTGAGCCATCTCAGTACATATATCTGCCACTCGCGGCTGACCGGTGCATGCAGTCGGCTCAGAACCAATAGACGCATTAGCAGAGAAGATATGGCACTCCGTTGGACCTTCTGGAAGGAACAAGGATTACCTGTACGAGTTGAGCGCGGCTGTGAGGAAGCTCGCGCCAGAGTCGCATGATTCGCATTTGTACGCCTTGGAGGTACGAGCTTTGTCTGTCTAGGGAAATGGCGTGTTGATGAGCTTTGAGGAATTCGCGTAGACGAGATGTAGAAAGCTAGATGCTGCAGCTGAGCAGGATGGAGAGCGATAGGACTTTTGGATGTTGGAGTACCTTCTCGCCGTCAATGCTACCTGCTCGTTATTCACGAGGACATGACTGCGCGAACAACCCAGCGGTTTGCTCAGAAGCCATTTGTCAGCGTTGGATGTCTATGCAACTGCACATCTCGTTTGCATTGTAATCAGTCCCGCGAATGCGAATCTGATAATCGCTTTACTCAGCATGTGGTCGTCAAGAGTCGAGAGCGAGAATGATTACAGTAATAACTAGTAAGCTCATTCGTTTTCCCTGGACCCAAAAAACTTCTCACGGTTTCAGCGATGATGTTACTGGTATTGTGGCATTCTTCGTTCGGCGCACCAAACCGGCAGTCCTTGTCGCTCTCATACATGCCAACTCAAGGACCAAGAAGTTGCGGGATGTGAGCTGGATTGCCTCTACTGATCCATGTGAGTGTCACGGCACATGTAATTCCATCTCTGATCGTTCTAGTCTATCTCGACTACTGGACATTGTGGCACAGAATTCCGCGTATTGGGAATCTATGTAGAAGGTACGGATGCTGTGGACCCCCGCATGCTCGGCAGCTGTACCACGATGTTCCCCGCTGCATCTATTCGGAAGGCATTCTACATACGCACGCAGTCATCCATACGCGGCCAAAGCCTTCCGGTATCTCAGAACTCTCTCCGAGTACTAAAGGCATACGGAAATATAGAAAGCGCAGGCGCCCTGGTCTTTGTGGCGTTGCGCGCGCCGTGACAGACCTTGTACAAACCCCAGCCGATTCCAGTCCTCGCGAACGATGTTGCTGTTTTCCCGGTACGATGGCGACGCAGAGTTTCACTGATTGTGCGCATATCCAGAGGCAGAGATAAGCAAAGAACCCAGAAGGCAAGTGAGCTTCTTTTGCCTCATGCAAAGCACACACGACGCTAAAGCTTTGCCATGTGGGCTACCCAAGGTAGGTTCTTCCGTGCTGCGCTGTAGGTGAACACCTGAAACTCGGCAAGTATACAGTACAGGCGAATGGGGAGGGAAGGAGTATAGAAGACGTTTATGCATGCGAGAAGTGCCCACGACGCACGAGGTGCATCAGCTCTCAGGTGTGGCCACGAAAGTGAGACAGTGTGCAGGTTGTCGATACTATCATGCTTCTTGACACAACCATGGCATACCTGTCTAGGACTTGGAGATGATAGCTCCCGGTGCTGCAGAGGACCTGTTATGGCTGCAGCCTTACAGTTGCTCGATCTTCGCATGGAGACTGCGAAGGATTATGGCGCTTATTCCCGTTGTTGGTTCTCAAGCGTCCATCGTGACACTCTGCTTGTGGTCAGTGCTGCTCTACTCTGTCCAATTTAGCTGTACTCTCACAACGATTAGTTGTAATCGTTAGTTGCATAACCATTCCATCGCAACATACTCTAAGCATTCGCGAGTTCTCAACTTGATTGACGCCAGAGACTCCCGCATGACCTGCACTACGCTGGCTGTGCCGCACGCCGTGTCTACCATGCCAGATACCATTGTGGCCTTCGACGTCGCCATGCGCTGTTATCGCAGTACACACGAAGAAGCAGATCCAGCGGCCCAAGCAGGGGAAACACTGCACCGGTACCACTGCGATGATGATGGCCAGGCAGCTGTATAAGAGAGCTGGCAGCAGCACCTACAACGATCAAGGTTCCAATCCTCGACCCATCTCCTCTAGAGACACCATCCTCTCTCTCGTAGACAAGATGGTCTCACGGCTCCTCATCCTCTCCGCCCTCTTCTCGCTTGCCTTGGCAAAACCTCATGCTCGCAGCATGACTGTGCACGAGTCTCTCGAGGACATCCCTTCAGGTTTCGTGAAGACCAGTGCTGCAGACCCTGATACCCAGATCAAGCTTAGGATTGCACTCGTGCAGAGCGACCCCAACGGACTGATCGACGCTCTCTATGCTGTCAGCACACCCGACAGCGCATCATACGGCGAGCACCTTACCAAGGAGGAGGTGTGGGACACGCTTATGATACATGTTCTCTGCTGATGATCCACCAGGTCGAAAAATTTGTCGCCCCCTCTCAAGAGAGTGTTGACGCCGTTAATGCCTGGCTTAAGGAAGAGGGCGTGACCGCAACCCCGATTTCGCCTGCAGGAGACTGGATTAGCTTCTCTGTCCCGGTCAGCAAGGCCAATGCGCTGTTGGACGCGGATTTTTCGGTCTTCACACATGCTGAAACTGGCAAGGAGGCTATTCGTACCCTCAGTTACTCGATTCCGGCAGATCTCCAAGGTCATCTGGACCTCGTTCACCCTACGATTACGTGAGTATCCAGTTGCATCACGTCTGAGTATTGGGTAGTCCGTGTTGATTTGATTCTGCTAGCTTCCCGAATCCATATGGCGTTCGCCCAGTGATCTCTACTCCCTCCCAGAAAGTCATCCGCAGAGAGATCGACAAGGTCGTGCCTGACGCAACATGTTCATCGTCTGGTATCACGCCGGCTTGCGTGCAGAGCCTGTATGGCATTCCCTCCACCCCGGCCACATCCAAAACGAACGGGCTCGGAGTGAGCGGCTTCATTGATCAATTTGCCAACAAGGCCGACCTTACGGTATGTTGCGCATGCACGCTTTGTGTCCGCAAACTATCAGAGACTCAGTATGCTCTCCCAGTCTTTCCTCAAGAAGTTCCGAACAGACATGTCGTCTTCCACCACATTCGCATTGCAGACTCTTGACGGTGGTTCAAACTCTCAAACTGGCAGCCAGGCTGGTGTCGAGGCTGTAAGAATAGCTACCTTCCATAGAACAGTCGATTTTACTCATTTATATCCGCAATTTCAGGACCTTGATATTCAGTACACCGTCGGCATTGCCACCGGCGTTCCTGTCACCTTCATCTCCGTGGGTGACGATTTCCAGGACGGTGACCTTGAGGGATTCTTGGACATCATCAACTTCTTGCTCGGAGAGTCAAATCCCCCTCAGGTCCTCACCACCAGTTATGGCCAAAACGAGAACACGATCTCTCGGGCACTTGCCAAGTTCGTGTTCCACTGCCTTCTTGATGTGCACAAGTGCTCAATGTGTTTTTTCTCTCTGTTAGCCAACTTTGCAACGCTTATGTTCAGCTCGGTGCTCGAGGCACATCCATCCTCTTCGCCTCTGGTGATGGTGGTGTCGCTGGTTCGCAGTCCAGCAGCTGCAAGACGTTCCTCCCAACGTTCCCCTCTGGATGTCCCTTGTGAGTCTATGTCGACTTTTTCCAACTATGACTGTGTACTCACGTGTATTGTTAGCATGACCTCAGTCGGTGCCACGCAACTCTCCGGCACAACAAGCGAGACCGCCGCGTCCTTCTCCTCAGGCGGCTTCTCCAACTACTTTGGCATTCCTTCCTACCAGTCTGCCGTCGTCGAGAGTTACCTCACCTCGCTCGGTTCCACCAACAAAGGCAAATTCAACACGTCTGGCCGTGCCTTTCCCGACGTGTCCGCCATCGGCGTCAACCTCGAGATCATCGTGGACGGTGAGCTCGAGGGAGTCGACGGCACGAGCTGTGCTAGCCCCATCTTTGCCTCTGTCATTTCTTTGATCAACGATCGTCTTATTGCAGCTGGCAAGAGCTCCCTTGGATTCCTCAACCCGTTCTTGTATGCGAACCCGAGCGCGTTCCGCGATATCACTAGCGGTGACAATCCTGGGTGCAACACCAATGGCTTCTCAGCTACCACTGGCTGGGACCCGGTCACCGGGCTCGGCACGCCTAACTTTGCTGCTCTTCTGGCTGCTGCTGGTGTTTGAATAAAGAGGGGGTTCCCTGACAGAGTGATTTGAACGAGGGATTTGGTGTTATCATAGAGGTAGCTAGAAAGAATTGGCTATATAGGACAATCCAGTTCTCTGCGACTTGAAGCTAATTGTACATTCAATTGAAGTGGTACCTACTACCGAGTCTGGCCTGTCGGTACATAGCCCGAAAGGCGCTCATTGACAGCATAAACAAGTACTTGAAATGGAACGCTTGAATCGCGACCTTTTGCGACCAACAGCACCCTGACTCTTTAGCCGTTCGAGTCACTTTCGTTGCTGCTCTTGTCGACAAAGTACTACTTTCAAGACTGAGCACTACGCACACCCCTTACTGCTGGTGCGACTGCATGTACCGACGGGAAACGATTGGCGTCGGTCGGACCTTACACACCTGATGCGTCTGAATTTATTGAAGTACTACTTGCTCAGCTCGCTCAACCTGTTCCTGCATCAACAATTCACACCACCTCGACTCGCCCGATTATGATGCTTGGGAGGTTGACACAGCTGAGAGGTCGTCCGGCCATACGACTGAGACCACACTACTTTCATACATCGCGCGTCTGCTGGGACAAAGTGCTGCGCACCTTCAAATTGGCGGACATTGGAGAGGGTATAACAGAATGCGAGGTTATTCGGTGGTACGTCTACATGATAGCGGAATGCTAAAACAAGAGCCTCACCCATACTGGTTTCTTAGGTCTGTACAACCCTCTGCTGCCATCCAGTCCTTTGATCCGCTGTGCGAAGTCCAGAGCGACAAAGCCAGTGTGGAGATCACAAGCCCCTTCGACGGTGTCGTCAAAGAACTTTTGGCCAAGGAAGGCGAGGTTGTGAAAGTGGGAGGAGGACTGTGTGTGATTGAGGTTGACTCGAGCGAGCATCCTTCCTCCGAAGACGCACACTCCGCCAGTCCCCCGCCACATCAAGAGCAAGAAGTCTCCAAGCCCATTGACACACAAGATTCAGAGCCTACTGCCTCTGCTCCCGAAGCTGTTCCCCAGAAACCCCGCAAAGCGCATCCTCTCGATCCCAACGCACCCCAGGAAACAAAAGTCACCGCGTCAAACGCGGAGAATGTGCTTGCTACGCCGTCCGTCAGGCATTTTGCAAGGGAAAAACAGGTAGATCTAGCAAAGCTGGCTCCTGGGAGTGGAAAGGGTGGCAGGGTAGAGAAGAAGGACGTCGAGACGTACTTGGCGGGTCCCAAGGAGCAGATTGCTGTCGGGAGTACTACACCAGTATCGTCTGTACAAGACATTACTGTGGAGTTGGGACGAACGCGGTACGGTATGTGGAAGGCAATGGTTAAGGTACGTACATCCAACTAGCATTTACAAGGTCGGTCCGCTGACAATGCGCCAATGTTCAGAGTCTAGAGATTCCTCACTTTGGGTGAGTGTCCACTTTTTGAAGACATAGAGCATTGGATGTTGATAGCTCCTTGCAGGTACTCAACCAGTCTTGACTTGACTTCTCTACACGAACTTGTGCCTGTCCTCAACAAGCACATTCCCCTCCACTATCTCCCAGTCTCGTCCAGACCTTCACACCCTCCAACAATCTCCCCCTCTTCCTTCTATGCCCAACCAACCCCACCAGACGTTCCCCCCTCCGCCCAACTCACCAAATTAACCTACCTCCCCATCCTCCTCAAGACTCTCTCAAAAGCCATGCTCGAATGGCCGATCTTCCGCTCCTCCCTCACCCCCACATCCACCTCCTGCTCCTCCTCCAAACCCACCCTCACACTCCGTCCCCACGCAGACATCAACATCGCACTTTCCACACCCACAGGTCTATACACCCCCACACTACAACGCGTCGACACACACCACGTGTACGCGCTCGCCTCGCAGCTCAAGCACCTCTCCCACCTTGGTCGGCAGGTCCCCACAGGTCTGACGATGGCTGAGATGCCCAAACGCGGCGGGACGTTGACGGTGTCGAATATTGGGGGGATAGGAGACGGGGAGGGCGCGTCGCCTGTGCTTGTCCCCGGCGGCGGTGTGGCTATCGTCGCGATTGGGCGTGCCAAGTGGGTTTGGGACGTCAACAGGGGAGACGGGAAGGGCGAGCGGAGGTTGAAGGTGAATGTGAGTTGGAGTGCGGATCATCGTGTCGTGGAGGGTGCGGAGTTGGTTGCGTTTGTGGAGACGTGGAGGTCGTGGGTTGAGCATCCCCAGAGACTTATAGGAGAAGGTGTTTGAGGTTATGTATGGATATTACGATGGACAGCAGTCGCCTGTACAGTGTATAATGTCATTGTGAATGCAGATTTCAAGCAATTCAGCACAGCGTAGAATACGCCCAACAACGATCGTTTTCTAACACATGTTGCACAAACAATACTACAACGGGTTACGCTACGTAGACCAGCAAAGTCATATCGTCGTCGTCTCTCCGCAGATAATCCTGTTCTACCAGATTGTCCACGCGCTGCTTGATCATAGCAACGTCGGGCTTGAAATGCTGTTTCACCGCGTCGATAGTCGCTGTCTTGAGTTGCTCATACGGCAGCTGCTTCTTTCCCTTCATGATCCGCACGATGGCGGCATCGAGAGCATATTTACGGTCGCCCTCGATGAGAGACTGCGTACGCTTCGTCTCCTCGGCCTACATTGCAACGCGACGAGTGAGTATAGGTGAGCTGGAGGATAGAAGATGGGAAAAAAATCAGACCGTTTCTTTCACTTGAATCGAGTTGATGTGGACCCGGAAAGCAGTGTCGGTGAAATCCGCGTTGAATATGAACATGTCTCCGTCATTGACGTCCTTTCCAGGTGGCTGCTTCTTCAGTACGCGTTTCTTACCGCACGCCAAGCTCTGCAACGTCCTGCGAAGCTCATCATCCTCTATTTAACTCCTTCAGTCCTAACTCTCGCGTATTTCGTGCTCAGACAGACCACTTACCCATCTGCGTCAGCATCTTGATCTCGGAAAAGGGCTTTTTCTCATCTTCGTTGAACAACAGAAGAATGATTGCTTGATAAAGACTGACGGAGAGCTCTTTCTCCCCGGCTTTGAACCTTGCACGAAGAGTTGCAGTACCAAGGCCATGATCCCAGTCTAGCTTGTGCCCAGAGTGCTTCTTCTTATAGAAATTCATGTAAGCTTGAAGCTCCTCTCCCATCTGCGACACGAATAATCAATGAGACGCAACTCGACAGATGAAAGAGGGGGTGGCTGACCCATTCTGGTAGCGCGACGTCTCGTTTGCGAGCAGCGAAAGGCCACACGCTATGCTGTAAAACCATGACAGACACCTTGTGACCGGATGTGTCCGAAAATGCACCCGGACGAGGCTGAGAGTACTCCTTCATGAGATCCCTGGAGAGCGATAGGTCCGTGAACATATGGTCACCCATACCAAACTCAGGGTCGTATACTGGCTCAGCGTTATTGGGACATTCATAATATGCACCATGAGCAGCTAAGACGTACGTTCTTTCAGCTTCTTCAGCATAGCCTTCTCATGATCATCTGACGCTGACTTCTCCAGTAACAGTCTCTTAGCAAGTGCCCTATGGTAGAACGCGCGGAAGACGTCCTTATCTTCCGTGAAGCGATACAGCCCGAGGGCAGCATCAAGCTCTGCAGAGTAATCCTTGTCATCCCTGCCCTTTTGTCCCTTGCGCATCGCTTTGTCGATGTACTTCGCGATGAGCTCGGCTGGCTTGTTACGTCGAGACCTGAAGCCTTTTGCAAAGGCGTCAATCATGGCGTAGCCGAACTCCCTGTTGGGTAGCTGTTCCGTCTGCACTTCAACTTCTACTTTTACAGCGGAACCGGACGCCCTCGAGGGTGCGACCTGCGGGATTTTCACCTCGTCAAGGAAGACTTCTGCTACAAGCTTGTCACAGAATGCCTTGAAGGCCAGCAGCTGTGGTACCATGTGTTCCTCATCGGCTGTGTTTTTTACGATGGTCCTAACGGAATTCTGTCGTATCGCGTTTAGTCAAAAACGTCAGGTTTAAAGTGAGCTAGGTTGGTCGCACCTCGACTTGAAGTTTGAATGATTGTTGCAGCACCTTGAGTCCACCCACGGCAGAAAACATCACGTACGTCTCCCGTAGCAGATGAGCGTTCCTCTCGTTGATGTATGGAGGGATAGCTATCCGCCGTCTTAGAACTGAGTACATATCACTGTGACGGAGCCTCGTACCTTCCGCAGCGATCCAATCAAGCCTTTTAAGCAGCTGAGCGCGACGCGTCGTGTCCTTCACCTTATCCCAGCTAATTGGCAGTAGCATGGCAGTGTATCTGCTCTGCTCTTGAATATCGCGCTCCTTGCATCGGGTCACGAACTGCGAAGCCCCAACAGAGTCCCGTAACTTCTGTGACTCTTCTGTGTAGAATTCGTGTGTCACTTTCAGGTAAAAGTCCTCAAAGACCGACTGGTACTGGTTATGGTGTTCTAGACGGCTGACAAGCTTAGCAATCACTGGTCGGATCTCATGTTCAGCTTCCATTTGTCGCTCCCATTCAACCCATTGCTTGATTCCTTCGTGCAATTTTCCAACAAGCGGCGTGGTACCGAATATCCGATCGGCGAATAGATCGTAAGCCAATTTCCTACAAGCTGAAGGTGGGTAAAGAGCATCTTTAGGCTGGTGAATTTGCTTACCGTGTCGGCTGCAGTTCTTTGTGGTTGTACACATAGCTTCGGTCCAAATAGGCCAGTAGAGACTCGAGAGATTGCTGAAAAGATGTTAGCTGTATAACTCCCACCGGACGCTCGAGCGGACTTACCACTCGTTTCTCAAACCATTCGCAAGCCTCGACAAACGGCTGGAGCCACTGAGCACCTGATTGGGATAGCGACAGCAGCTGACCTGATGTCCTTCCGACACATTGCTCCAGACTGATCTTCACGTTCTCATACAGACCTTCGCCCCTTTGCGCTTCGCACACAACTGCTCTACAAGCTGTATACAGCTGCTGATGGGAGGCAGGAAGCCCTCCGACATGTGTATTATCCAAGAGCGCGCGTATAGAGCCTCGAAGGATGTTGAACTGAGATTCATAGAGATTGGGAGAGCGTGAAATAACTTGAGCAAAGTACTGTGAGACCTAGATGTACTTCCAGAACTTCAGTCGCTTACCTGGAGCTCCCTGCAGTTTCAGCACAATCGGACCCTTGCTCTCAACAGCCCCGGCGTCATTATCATCATTGAGACGCGACCTAGATGCAGACGCAGAATCAGAGTCTGCGGCCAGCCGAGGGGTCTTTCTAGGAGGTGAGTTGGACCGTGGCTGCTCAACAACCCCTACGCTCGACAAGCGGAAGGACGAAAACGCCTTGGAGGAGGGCAGCGTCAAGAGAGTATGAACATCGATTGCCATCGCAAACAGCGAGGTTGGGTCTGTGCTCGTCGTCTGAGGTAACGAGCAAGGGACTGGCCTCAGCCTAAGGTTGCTCTAATCGAGTTCGGCAGATCGCGAGCGCACTAGCCTTTATGGGCGCTTAGAGCGTTCCCATAAATACGCGTCTTGCTTCTAACCACGACCTGGAGTCGCCTCCTCTTCAAGATTTCTTACGGCCACCTCTGTTCACCGCGGATCCCACTATTTGAGAACTGCCCAGCATGACAAAGGCATACGTGATGAACGGCCTTGTCGAGAAGGTACGATACATCTGACTCCATCATATTGCCCCAACAATGAGTGAAATCTTTGTATTCGCAGATGCAATCGCCTGACCAGGATTTTCGGTGAGTGGTCTTCTGATGTGCGCATATAGTCACTAGAATGACTGCGGAATATGTTAGATATATGGGGCTGAATGATTTGCTGCTTGAGATCAAGCAGGATCAGAACAGCTTAATGGGAGACGAAAGTATGGAGAACAAAGTGCTCAAACAGGTTCTCACTCTTGTGGAGGACAAGATCTCTGAAGTGAAGAATCAAGCAGTGAAGACGTGAATTTTTTTGGTTTTTTTGTCACCATTCGCAAGTTGCTAAATCCACCGCAGCCTTGGTCAACTCATCAAGATTATCCGTGAACCGCAGATGGTTCTGGTGGTGGACAAGCTGATTGACTATTCCTCTTCTAAAGATGAAGAGCTACGAGACATTGCTGGTCTTGGTCAGTCATTATACTTCCTGTCTCCTAATTGTCCACCGTAATATTCACAATGTCCAAAGCTTTGAAGACGATTACCGCTGAGCTTCCTCAAGAAGGGAAAATAGCCGCTAAAGCATGCGAGAAGCTGACACCAAAGCTTCTCACTCAGCTTTCAAGCGTGAGTGGCAAGACGCGGCTCGTGTGAAATATTTCCCTCATCGAACTTCACAACTCTAGCCAAGTATACCGCCAGAAACGCTCATCGAAACGTTGGCCATCCTGTCTATATTAATTGTTCGATTCCCAGCGTATCTTGCGGATCCTAATCTTGCACCAGCTCCGTTGACAGTAATCACCCCTCTACTTTCGCATCCCCGGACCGCAGTGCGCAAACGGGCCATAACTACACTTGCCCAATTTTTGCCATTGTCACAACCTCAGTACTTTACGGATCTCCTCAAGACGCTCATCATTCCAAACCTCGTTCCTGCGGCAGATATTGACAAACAGAGAACCATCGTGCAGCTAGTAGCCGCAGTTGCCCGCCACTCACCACATCAGATAGCGCCGGTGCTGAACGAAGTTGTACCGGGAATTATCAAAGCTGTCTCAAAGGAAGATGAGGAGCTGAGAGAGAGTGGCTTACAGGTCCGTGGCAATGTCGCTGATATTTTCTCCAACCTAACCCTTCATAGGCACTGGATGCTCTTGTCCTGAGATGTCCTACCGAGATCACACCTTTCCTAGGCAATATCATCCAGGCGGGAGCTAATTCCATCAAATATGATCCGGTATGTGCTCGATTGGTATGATGCTCGGACGACGTGATAACTTGTTGTGCAGAATTATGCGGGCAATGAAGACGACGAAGACGAAGAGATGGCTGATGAAGATGATGATGATGATGCGGAGCTGGATGAGTAAGCTACATCTACTCAAACCAGGATACCATTTTGAATGTCTTTCACAGCTACTCAGATGATGAAGACACGTCCTACAAAATCCGTCGATCAGCTACAAAACTACTAGCGGCTGTGATCGGGACGCGACCAGAACTACTTGTGGCGCTATACAAGGACGTCTCTCCAGTGCTTATTTCTCGCTTCGGAGATCGCGAGGAAACCGTTCGACTCGAAGTGTGGGCAACTTACAGTATTTTACTAAACCAGACCAAGGTATACGCCGGTGTGCCTCAAGCAAAGGATGCAGAATACAGCATTGGCGGAAAACGTAAACGCGCTGAAGGCATGGACGTTGAAGAAACTCCTCTGACTCTACTTCACAGACAAGTGCCCTCTCTCGCGAAGTCGCTCCTGTCTCAATTGAGGTCATCAAAGACATCTCCTGCTACGTTGCAGGCTGGCTTCAGTCTATTGAATTCTCTGCTTTCCGTTCTTCCGGGATGTTTGTCTAGTCAAGCTTCCCAGGTTATTTCCAACGCGAAGACGGTGCTCTCACACTCTTCCACGTCTGCTGCCAACCTCCAAGTCTCGTGCTTGACATTCCTAGGAGTTTTCTTCGCCACTCACTCCCCCCCTGTCTTCAGTGCATCTCTAGACTCCATCTTACCTCAGCTATTGAAGTCATTAACTGAACGACATCCCAAGATCACTTCTGAAGCTTACCGCACGTTCTCTTCTTTGCTTGCAACTCTCAAGCCGGTCAAGGGCGGAGATTGGGTTGACCGTGTGTATACTGAATCGGTGTCGAGGCTAGTCAACCATGATACAGATGCGGAGGTTAGGGCATGCGCCGAAACGGTCATTGGTGACCTTTGGATATCAGCGACCGATCTGGTGAAGACCAAAGACAGGAAAGAGTGGGATGCGATGTGTCGTACGAGTGGGAGGACGGAGGGTGCTATTGGAGTCGTTACTCGCGTGGCACGCGATGTCGATATGGATCATGCCTGGCTGAACGGGTGTATTGATTGGACTTTGAATCTTCTCAAGCGAAGCGGACGATCTGGAAAGAACGACTTGTTCGTTTGCTTGGACGCTCTACTAAGGAGGTAAGCTTCATCATACGTCGCGCGGGACTGAGAATGCTGCTAACCAAGTTCTTTCTTAAGTTACGGACAGAGTATCCCCGCAGACCTGCCTGAGAATATCATCAGCCATTTGACGCCGTACATCACCACTGCCGACATCTCTCTCCTCGCTCACGCTCTCAATATAGTCTCTCTTCTTTTGCAAATTTCGCCAACTGCGACTTTCCCTGGAGTCGAGCATGGGATCCTTAAAGACGTCTACGTCATCGCTCATTCACCGCTCGTCGCGGGTGTCCCCTTCGAATCCGTTCTTGACTTCTTCGCTGCGCTTGTCCAGGCTGACATGCAAATCGCCACACACGTTGTGCCAAATCTTGTGATTTCGGTGGACAAAGCCCCAAAAGCAGAAGCGTCGTACTCGAATGTTGCGAGGTGCATTGGACAAGTGGCAAAATGCCAGCAAACAGTTGCTGCTGGCACTATCGCAGAGTTCGCTAAACATCTAAAGGTCCGTTGGCTTATGACATATGGGCACAAAATCTAAGCTGATATCCTCTCAGCCTTCATCTAAGGCGAAATCCACTCAAGTGGTGCTCAGCCTTCTAGTAATGGGCGAAGTTGGTCGCTTCATGTAAGGTCTTCAGTCTGGTTCACAAATACTTGACATTTACGTTTCCGCAGCGACTTTTCTCCTCAGCAAGACATCTTTAATGCTGCTATCGATCGGTTTGGTGCCGAGCAGGAAGAAATTCGAACCGCGGCTGCATTCGCTGCAGGTACGTCTCACTCCACACACGTGGCGTCTCGTCTTACCCTTATTTCGAAAAGGCAATATTGCTGTCGGTAACCTCCATCACTTCCTCCCTGTCATCGTCAAGATCATTGAACACGATCCCGCGAAGCGTCTACTATCGTTACACGCATTGAAGGAAGTTGTTACGCATTGTTCACATGGCCAGCTCGAGAACGTTGCCGACGTTCTTTGGGCGCCATTGTTCCAAAACTCTGAGGATTCTGAAGAAATCACACGTAATGTCGCTGCTGCATGTCTTGGCAAAGTGGCTATGACTGTACCCTCGAGATACCTGCCACAGTTGCACGTAAGTAGTCTCTGCGGCTCGCTCTCTGCTTTCTGACGATGCGTTATAGGAGCGTATAAAAGATGAAAGTCCCGCGGCGAGGGCAACTGTCATTTCGGCCATTCGCTATACCTTTGCTGAGTCGACTCGTGCGTATGACGAGGTTCTGGGCTCTGTCATAATGGACTTCTTGAGTCTTATCGCTGATAACGATCTGGTGAGCAATTTGAACGATACACTGCCGGTTTACCTCATTTTTGTTAGACTGTTCGCCGGCTCGCTCTGTCTGCTTTGAACTCAGCAGCCCGTACAAAGCCTCATCTCATTCGCGATCACCTACCCGCAATCCTGCCTGTGCTGTACACAGAGACTGTGATCAAGCCTGAATTAATACGGACGGTCCAGATGGGGCCTTGGACACACAAAGTCGACGATGGACTTGAAGCTCGCAAGACAGCATACGAGACGCTTTATACTCTAGTATGGATTTCGTCATGTTCTCTATCATAGCACAGTCTAATTTTACACTTCTGCACAGCTTGAAACCTGCTTGACCAAACTCGACCTCCACGAATTCCTCGGGCACGTCCTCTCAGGGCTCTCTGACGAGTCTGACGAAGTCAAAGTGATCTGCCACATGATGCTCTTCCGTCTCTCGCAGCTCGCACCCACCGCCATCTCACAACGGTTGGACGATATCACGCCGGCGCTCGAGAAGAGCATGAAGGGGGCGACGGTCACGAAGGACACGGTCAAGCAGGATCTGGAGCGCGCCGGAGAGCTTCAGAGGAGCACCTTGCGTGCCATTGTTGCGCTCAGTCGGGTGTCGCAACCTGGAGCGTCGCCCAAGTTTGATGCGTTCGTGGAGGCGACGAGGAGGAGTAGCGAGTGGAGCCATGAGTTCAAGGAGCTTTGAGGGTGTGGACTCTTTCTTACATTAATCAAAATGCAACAATGGTAGCGCGGGCTCGGGAGATGCGCGCATGAGAAATTGTAATGAATGTGTACGAAGGAGATGAGATGTGTCTCTAGCTATGTTCTTGACGCGTCAATCACAGCTGCTACGTGCAATAAGAGACAATCACTGAAGAGCAGAGCGACATGCGAAGCACACCACCGACATGCATATATGCAGTACTATGCTAGTTCAGTCTATCACACACCTGCAGCAGCAGCGAGCGCTGCAAAGTTAGGTGTACCAAGACCTGTCACAGGATCCCAGCCTTTCATTGCCGGGAAGCCTTGCGTGTTGCACCCAGGGTTCGAGCCTACGCACGCGAGAAAGAATGAATACCATCAGCGAATCGTCCTGCGGAGCGTACTTCGTAAAGTTGTTCTTACCAGTGGTGATATCATGAAACACGCTCGGGTTCGCATACAAGAAAGGGTTCAAGAACCCAAGTGGGCTCTTTCCCGCTTCCAACAGCATGTCGTTGATAAGCGCGACCACGGCAGCAAATATTGGACTCGAACAGCTGGTGCCATCGACCAGCTCGACACGGCCATCGACGACGATCTCGAGGTCAACACCCATGGCAGCCACATCTGGGATAGCACGTCCCGATACGTTGAATTTGCCCTTGTTCGTTGATCCTAATGCGGTGAGATATGCCTCGACAGCCGCGGCTTGGTACGAAGGGATTCCGAAGTAGTTTGAGAAGCCGCCGGAGGAGAAGGAGGCGGAAGTTTCACTTGTGGTACCAGAGAGCTGAGTGGCGCCGACGTTCGTGATGCTGGCAGAAATGGTTGTCAGAGGGATCATGAGCAGAGATCACAAAAATCCACACGTACAAGGGGCAGTTGTTTGGGAACGTAGGAATGAATGTTGTGCAGCGCTCTCCAGACTCGCCTCCGCCAACACCTCCGTCCCCCGAAGCAAAAAGAATGGAGACTCCCCGTGTGCCAAGTTGTGCGTAAGCGTTGCAGAGTGTGCTGGTGAAGACGTCAGAGAGGCTTCATGCATATACAACATAAATCTACATACTTTGTCAGCGCGAATGAGATATCAGGCTCGTCGTCACCGTAGCTAGTGGTCAGCACTTGGGGAGGAGCGCTCTCGTTGAGTAGGAAGTTGATGATGTCCAAGAAGCCGTCGAGATCGCCATCTTGAAAGTTGTCGCCGACAGAAATAAAAGTAGTCGGGACACCAGACGCGATGCCAATCGTGTACTGAGTGTCAAGGTTCTTGACAAGCAATGGCGCTGTTAGAAACCGGTAGGCACGCGTATGGAAAAACGGCTCACCGCTTCGACACCAGCCTGACTTCCGCTCTGAGTATTTTTCCCGCCATCGAGAGTCTGCAGCGAAAATGCAGTGGTCGAAGGCAAATCAGGACGGAACATTTTTAGGAAAGTCTGAACAACAAAGGCGTCACCAGTCCGACCTTTTTGCAATATCAGAGTCACTTACAGTCAAGTCCTTCTGCTGGGCGAACTGGTCGATAAAGCCGCTGACGCCGAGCGCGTTGCTCGAAGATTTGGCAAGTGTAGAAGGAATGCCGTACAGAGACTGAATACAAGCGGGGGTGATACCGGATGAGCTGCAAGCGGCTGCGGCGGCAAGACGAGTCGTGTTGCTTATAGACGGGGCGTGCATAACAGGACTCCTTCCTTTCGGATTCGGAAAGCTATACACGAACAAGCCTCAATGTATGTCCACCAGTATGCGTAGAGTAACCTGCTTACCTGATCGTAGGATGAACGACGTCAATGTGGCCCTTCAAGGTGTCAGGGATAGAGTAGCTGAGAGTACGAATGGTCTGCTTGTTGGTGGTCGGGTGCGTAAAGACGGCAAAGTCGGCATTGAACATCTCATTTGCCTTAGAGACAGGAATCTCAACACTCAGCCAATCTCCGGCGTCAGTAAGGGGTGTCGCGTCCAGACCGTTCTCCGTCAACCACTCGTTGACCTTCTCGACAGTTTCAGAAGTAGGGGTGACAAAGGCCTCAGCCTAGTGATGTCAATCGTCAGTTGTGATATGGTGGGTGGGTTACATGGGCTCAAGTACCTCTTCCTTTGTGAGATGGGCTCCATAGAGGCTGCTCTTGGGGTCACTGACGTCGTATAAAGCTTTGATGAGCCCATCAGTATTACTTGGGGTGAGCGCAATCCTCAGCTTGATCGACGAGTTCGCGTCGGCAGCAGCAGTTCGGACATAGCCTCGAGGAGCAGTGGCGATCTCCTCGTGCACCACCATGCTGCGAGCATGAGGTTTTGCCAGCGCAAAAGAGAAGAGGGTAGACAGGACGAGCAGCCTAGAGACCATCTTGTGCTTTGCTGGAGGCAGATGGTAGCAAGGTAGGAGACCTTGGTAATGAGTAGTAGGAGATGTCTGGCATTATATACTGGAGGCAGCTGTCTCAAGGTGTGTTCGCTGGGCGGGTGGCATGCGATGTAGACAGGGGAAATGTAAGGCGTGCATGGCCGTGCATGGCTATAGGTGATAACGGCGCATGGGCGAATTGTCGGAGCGCATGTGTGTTGCAGCTTCGCTGCGAGAAAGGAAGACTTCGACCTACGCATAGATATCATGGCGAAGATGAACCACACGTAGACTGGCATCATACCTGGCATGCTATTCGCACGAGAAGTGCAACGTAAGCTCTCGGGTCATCGTTGGGTGAGAGGCGTGTTGGATGACCCGTCTTTCATAGCCTCAGGAAGCTACGGCAGGATGATTGATAAGTCGCATGCCATGTGGAATGAGTTTGAGACGTATTGTTACTTACATGTTATCCGACATCATCTGACCACTGAGTCAACTCAGCCTGGGTAGGAACTCGCAATTCGGGAAAGTTAGCATTGGAAGAACAGCAAAGGCAGCAAGATGAAAGATTGTGTCTGCATTGCCAGTTGCGCTGAGCTAGCATCGCTGCTCTCAGTGGCGTGGCTCGATGGCTCACTGAGTGACGGCCTTGCCAAGAGAAAGTAGTTGTAGTAGTCCTGTGGCATACTAGTAAGATGAAGATCATGCAGAAGTATTGTATGCAGAAGTCGGTGCACCTAGCTCTGTAGTTGTGCCAGCTAAGGACGCACAACGGATCATTGCAATCTCTATCTCGTATCGCCTCAGTTCCGTTGCAATATGGCCATCAAGTTCAGCTTCTACCGTACCATTGCCAGCGACTGCCCATCTTTGTATTGTCAGGGTGAACGTCCCAGGTTTTTCGGTTCTGTTTGATGATGAAAACGATACTTGAGTCAGTAGTCCCCAACAGTGGAGAAAGCAGTATTCAGCAGAATGAGTACAAATCCGAGGGTGACAGTGAAAGCGATGGAAAGCTGCGAAGCGTATGTACTGATTCCTTATGTAAGCTTGGTAGACGTGGCCAGTTGCCTTTTACAGTAATCTTCGTCTCCAACTCATATCATCACGACCACGTCTCAAGACAACTCTAATGCACTAGCACTCTGGCAAGTTAGCTACGTTCTGAAATTTTGAAGCTGAACTCGGGAGGGCGTCATAGATTCAGACACTAAAACCGAGAGGCAACGTCCAGCATTACACCACACATTAATGTCGAGTCCTTGGTGATAAAATACAAGAAGAAGATTGTGTTGAATGGTTTCCCACAGGTGAGATCTACAATGGTGCACTTTTCTCTGCGTTAGCGAATAGGATACATTAAAGAACACGACAAAATCGAGCACCTCAGGCATCGGCACCCTCTCCACTGGAAGCACTACCACTATCCTGCGGCTGCGACACGTCTTGAGATCCAACTTCGAGCTTGCTGAACTCGTCGAACAGCACTCGCTCTGGGAGCATGGGCTTTTTAAAAGTGATCTCACGCCTGAACACCTGCTCAGGCATGTTAAAGTCGGTCGATGAGGCAGGAAGCCGTTGTTGCCTGTTCTGGAGGAAGATGTTATTCTCGATGGGGTTGTATGGCGGGGGGAATCCTTCTTCCTTGGCCTTGGCCATCCGTTCTCTCCATCCTGCTAGGAGCTCATCTAATGGAGTGTTGCCAAGCGTAAAGGTTGGTTTGAAAACTACTGCAGCTGCAGCAGGTGGAGGAGGACTGCGGGGCGAAAGGCCTCCTGTAGCATCAGTAGGAGGTGGAGGTTCGGAGCTCGAAGCAGCCTGAACCTGGGGTTGAGTATTGGGGGCTGGGTTATCGGCCTTCAAAGCCTGGTTGACCCTTTGCAACGCCGCCTGCGCGGCCCTCACCCTCGCCCCTGTGCTTTGCGACCCCGACCCCCCGAAAGAATCGCTACTATCCCCATTGTCTATGGGGCTGGCTTTCAGTGCCGCAATACGGGTCACAGTCGAAGCCTGAGGTGTATCGTAGTTCCACCTTTCCTGCATCTTGTTCCACTCCTTCACCTCATCACGTTCAAGCCTTCCTACATCCTTCTTCCTCCTGAAGCGCGCGTCCCATTTGACGTGCGGAGCTGGTTCCACGCACTTCACTGCAGGGACATCTTGCTGTTCTGGCATAGGCTTTGCGTGCCATTCTTGACTCAAGTCAGGCATGCGAACAGGAACGAAGGGTGCCTGTGCAGAAGTGAGTAAATATAACTTGTGAAGGTCAGATCTTCTTAGTACTCACTGCAAGTGCCCTTTCATTCAATTTCTTCCAAGGGAACGTCCTCAGGAACGGATGTGCTCGTATTTCTTCATTCTTGAGCGGGCCGCTCCCTTCCTCTGGCACACCTACAACGCTGCCGAGTCGCAGTTCGAACTCCTTGTGCAGCATCAGGTCTACCAGGTTTTTGAGCTCCGGGTCGACTTTCACCCCACGTGGCCACCACCACTGACAGGCGCAGACACGTCGTACTAGTTCCAGCTTGCGCTCCTGAGTCTGCTCGCCGCTCGTGTTGCCCTTGAGATAGCGGAAGACCTTCAAGACTTGTAAGTGTGCTGCTCAATGGTAACGTGGATGTTGGTCTCACCGCTCTGCCTGTAGCCATCTCAAACAGTATACAGCCGACAGCCCACCAGTCGACGCTCTCCGCTATATTGGGCTTCACAAGACCTCTGAGGGCTTCAGGAGAAGTGTACGCCGTGGTCCCAACCAGATTCCAATTCCTCTTCTCCGTCCTGTATGCAGAGATACCCACATCGCAGACCATTAAGTACCCGTCTGCTCCTATGACGATATTCTCCGGTTTCAAGTCGCTATGGATCAGGCCAATGCCGTGCAAGAACTCCGTGACGCTGACCAAATTCGCAAAATAAAATCTGCAAACGGAAGTCTGCAAGGCACCTTTATCTGTGATGAGCTTTGCCAGACTTCCGAGGTGACCCAACTCCATGAGCTGGTATAGGTTCTTGGAGTCTTGAAGGCAAGTGTACAGCCCAGCAATGAATGGGTTCCACTCGAGCGTCGCGAGGTTCCTACGCTCGAGGTTGAGCCAGTCGGAAACAGTTGGCTCGTTTTCGTTCCGCGCATCCTTCGACTACGAAGCCTCGATTAGCTCCGTCGTGCGATCGCTAACAAACTAGTGAAAACTCACAGGTGCGTCTTTCCTGAGCTGATCCTTCTTGAAGATTTTCAATGCCATTTGTGCCCCAGGTACGTCGTTCTGGTGCTTTGGGCTCCTCTTCATCACCTTTACGACCCCTACAGAACCGAAGGCTCCTTTACCTGATTGTTTCCAGCGTATCAGACAACAATGCTTCGCGCAGTAGCTAGCAAGATAGGACGTACCAAGAATGCGAATCAACTCCAAGTCCGATAGTTGTAACGGAGGTGGCCTGGCGCACTCCTTCTCCTCCTCCGTCATGCATGGTTTGACAGCAGGTCGACTGTGCCCGTACTCGCCGCGGATGTTGATCCTCTTGCCTGCCTAGAGGGAGGGGACGGACCGGGTGAGCACAGGGATGACGCGTACTGGACGACGAACGACGGCGAAGGACGAAATCACGACAGACGAGCGACGAACGCAGAGACGACGACGGAAGACTCGAACGAAACTCACATATTTAAGGATGTTCTGGTGGTACGTGTACTGCTTCCCGTTCTTGTTCAGCTTGTCGACGGCTTCGTCAGGCAGCATGTGTTGAATGACTTGTCGTCCTTCGGCACCCATGCGCCTGCATAGAGCGGCTCGCTTCTCTTCTTTCGTGCGCATGACAGGCATCTTCTTGTCGCAGATTATAGAGGGCTGAAGAGGACAAATGAAAGGGCGAAGTGGGGACTAGTGGAAGTAGGTGGAAGAGGTAGGTGAGATGGTCGAGGTAGGTGAGATGGTCTATGCGCGGAACAGCGGGGGCGTTCAGGCAAGTTCTCTGGCTTTGAGTGGGTCGTGCGAACAATGACCAAGAGTTTGTGCTCACTGCCACAACAATGGTGGCCAACGTCAACGGTAGCTTGGAATGCTAAGGCCAAAGGTCGGAGTTGGAGGTTTAGCAGGAATGTGGCATAGCGCGCCTCTTCTATAGATGCGCGTCTATCGACACTGACCATTTTGGACTTCCTTTTTTGGAGGCTAAATGATCGTATCACCGGTGGCCGGATCTCTGCGATCCTCAGGCCGCCTCGTACTTGAACAATATGTACACACGAGTTTTCAATCCAACGTTACACTTCCAGGAAAAGTATTGATGTGGCTATTGGGGATAGCGAGTGGCATATAGGTGAGCTTTCAGCAGGGCATATGCCGCTGAAGTCCCAGGTGAGTAAATCTCGAGGGTCAAAGCTTCGCGCGGGTCGTGAAAGAGCAGGGGACATGCAACATGTCTCAGTTGTGAACCGCGGTGCCAGGCAGGCTTGCAGGCATTTCCGAAGGCGCACAATGATCGCACGAAGAAGCAGTACCTCCTGGATATATTGTCGTGATAAGACCGTAACTGTTCCTGGTGAAGCAGCACGATGGCACATCTCGGTAGTAATGGCCAGACGCTCAGAGGGAGAAAAGATTGCATCGCTGCTAACACAAGTACCAGAACAGCTTGTGTGTCATTTATATATAACGAGGGATCAGGCGCAGTTGTCATGAGCGTCACAGTGAGCAACCTCATGCAAAAATATGAGAGTATCTTCAGCGACATCATGATTGAACTTTCAGGGCTACTGTACCTACTAGGCTACTAGGAGACAACAGCTAATAGAGAGGGCGGGGAAGGTCCTCGTGAACCGGACTTTCCGTATCCGGGTCAAGGCGATGGGCAAGTGCTAAGTGAACATTACAGAGCGCGGGGAAGACAAGATCTGACATAAGTATACGGATCTGGCATGAGTACCTTTGTCTATTTGGGGGGCGTAGCGGGGTGAGTGGGGGGAGCAGGTTGGAGCGCGGGGCGCTCCTTCCACCATGCAGGAGTTTTGCCATCCTTAAGTGTCGTTTCTAAAGCCTTGGCCGCATCACCAACATGAGCAACTACCTCTTCCCCGTCGGCAGGAGCCCCGCCGGGTCCCCGTGATTGAAGGACAATATTGTTGTTGCGGGCTTCTCCACGTACTTGATGTTGCAGCAGGTCACCGGCATTCAATTGGCTGCTTGGACTGCATGAGATAAGAAGGTCTGAGACACAGTCCCTTCACTATACAACACAAAGTGTGAAGCTCACTGCAACTTCTTGTAGCCAACGGGGGGAGAAGCGGGGTTTTGGAACTCTGTACGGCCATATGGGATGGCAGAGACAGTCACCGTGTAGAACATGATGACCATGGTGGCGGACAAAACAAGAGGAGTTGATAGCCGCATGATGAAGCAAGTTCACTGAGGATGTTGGAGGGCAATGAAGTGATTTGAATTGAAAGACAGTAGAACAGCTAGCTGTAAGAGCAATGTTAGTACAGTGATGCAGGGTGAACAACCATGTACTTACCGGCCAGCGCTGAAGCAATGGGAAAAAACCTGGTGTTACAGGGGGTAAAATCTGAGAGCTGAAATACAAGGATAGTAGCAAGGGGCTTTATATACCTTGTGTTTCTAGTCTGAGTCATGATGCAATTGGGTCAATGATTCCTGACTCAGGCTGTTTTGATGTGTCTCATCACCACTAACCAGTGCATCAGAGGAGCCCCCACACCAAATAACAGCCACTAAAATGCACTGCAAAGAAGCCAGGGTAAAACAAACACAGACTCATTGAACAAATCATCCTGAGGCCTGACAGGTATCAAGTGCATCTACTCTGCCTGGGTAAAAATGTGCTGAGCTGACTCTGCACACAAAGTGTACACACGCCAAAGGCAAGATTACATGCTCTAATTGATGAGTAGTTTTAGGTCACCTCACTGACAGGAAGCATGGTGACATTGCTTGTCCTTGTAAATTATGCAAGTCCTGATGTGCAGGGGATGTATTGCCTCGGTGAGGCAAAACATGTTTTGTGTGCCTGAGTCTAGACCCCTGTAATGAGTGCATCAATCCATTCTATGTTGAAACTTGATGTCATATTCCTTGGCAGCACATGCTACCTCAGACAGACTTGTACAGAAAGAAACTTTACCACTAGCTTATTATATCATTATACATTGCTGCACTTCAGTGGCACTTAACACACTGCTGCTGTCATCAATAGATCTCCCATGCTCATCTACAATCTCTAGGAAGAAGTTTTGCAGTGCAAACCTACCCAGAACTATAGACTAAAAGAGCTGAGTAAGCACTAGAGCAGTCATTCATTAAGATGTCATGTTTTCTTCTGCACACCAACAGCTATAAGCTGTTATAAAGTACCTGAAGCACAGAAAAGCACTACATCCTGGCTTCTTCATGTACCTAGCAGTAGTGACACTACCTTTAGTATTAGACTGATATATACACAAAGCTTAGGGCCTGATCGGCATGGCAGTTTGTAGCCTGAGTCAACTACAAAATAATCCCCCGCCAATAACAGATGATTGCTGTCAAAATAAGGCTGAGTTATTTTATTTGGTAGGGGATTATTTTGTAGCCAACTACAATCAGGCCCTTGATTAATCATATTGAGGGCTACAAGCTGCACAATGAGCTTGCAAAGGCTTTCTTCTGCCAAAAGTGCTCAGCCCCTCGACTTCCTTATTTGGACTTCCATCAGAGTTGCCGCCCGGTGGTGAGGACGAAGGTTTTGTTTCGCGAAGGTGAAACTATCCCTCGTTTCACACGCTGTAACCGTGAAAACGTGCGATTTCCGAATGAAACACGAGAAATGCCTTCATAGCTTATATCTTGTTGGAGCCAAACTCCCATTTATATTTTGAGCTGTGTGGCCGGGAAATGCCTTCTCACGATACATGAGATGAGATTGTGAGAGGCACTATATCATAAACACGTCGCAAGTCCTGGGCACATACCACAAAAGGCAACTTGAGCATGCCACACCTGCCATGTACATTCCCCAGCGCCCACAATATTGCTGAACCCGGCGATATGTTTCTCTACTGCACAGGCTTTCCTAGATCATTCATGTATCAAATGTTTCTCCGCTGTACAGGCCCTCCTACATTTATCAAAACGTCAAATCATTGTTTCAACCCCACCGGCTGACCGGACGACCCACGTACTGTAACCTTCCTTCCGAGGGCCGGGAGCCATCCAAGCCAACCAAGCGGGTGACCTTGACGCCATTCGATAGCCTGCGCACTTAGCCACATGTCACATGATTAGCAACTCGAAATATGGTATTGAAGGACTTGCCATACACTTGCAGACAAAGGCTGGATAATTGTTCACGATGCAGATTTGTGCCACAGCACTGCATATTACCCATGACCACGATCAGCCGTGAGTAATAGGACACTCTGGAGATGAAGGCAACGAGGGTGCCGACGTCCTGGTAGGACGAGGCGCCCAAAAAGCCGTGCGAGACGAAGTCGACCTTTGCATACCGGCTGACTGGATTCACTACAACATCACAGGGGCCCAATTTGCGGCCCTCTCGCAGTCATTAGCATACACAGGTTTTTGCAAAGCGAAACCACACTGATCTCGGATTGAAGTCAATGGGCTGTGTCTTCCGATGCGTCCATGGTCACTTGAGTGGACGCTTGATACTCATGCGACCGTATGGAAAGCGCTAAGGCATAAAGACATCAGACGGACTTAGATATCGGATTTCCTGTGAGACATACTGAGCATACAGGCTTCGAGCTGCGCGCCCTGTATACGATCTGCCACCGAAAGGAGTCCATTACACGGATTCTGATCGAATGTGACTCTCCAGAATGCGAACGGATCTGGCAACTATATCAGCGAACTCTGGCTTAAGAAACGACCAAACATACCCTGGCTCGGGCATCGACTGGATAACATTGATTCTTGGAACAGCCCTCACCGACATCAAACGCCTTCCAGGCACACTTCGTCTATACTGTCTCAGAGTCAGTTCACCTTCTCTGCAGACTACGACGCGAACAACAACTTGATTAGTAGACAGCGCCCGCAACACCCAGAGCACTTTATATCGGCAATGGGCCGGCACGCTATGAGTCCCTGCATCCTGTTTGACGGCAAGCTTTGACTGCAAGCTTATGCGAACAACATATGGTCACAAAAGCCTAACTCAAACCTTCGTACTACTCACCTAGAGTGAAAGCGTTCACAACGGATACAACTTGCCTAGCCAAGCGGGGCGTGAAGTTGACTTTGTTGATTGCCTCCTGCTAGCCTTTACTGGTGGTGCGACACTCTTCCCCAGAAAAAAGAAGTATGCGCAAGAAAGGCGGTTCTAAGCATTATATTTCCTCTTTGCAAACCATTCAGTAGCACTTGGGATAAATATATAGAGCAGATACCCGAGCTTGCCATACCAATATGGTAGCAGCACCGTTTCCTGACGGTTATCCACTGCTCGAACACACTTCTTTGCGACGTACTCTGTCTTGAGACCATGTTTGTTGGGCTCAGACTCGCGCACAGGCCCCTGATCGACAGCTGAGGCACGGAAGTTGCCTTCGACTGTGGCTGGGATTGCGGCAGTGAACTTGATCTGAGGATGCTCAATGGCAAGTGCTCGGTACAGGAGCAATGAAGCCGATTTAGTTGATCCGTATAGAGACCGAGTTGGAGCTGGGATGAGGGCAGCTAAGCTTGATATGAGCAGTATAGATGGCGAAGCCGAGGTTCTTAGGAGCAGTGGTATCTGCGAAAAGCGTGTCAGCAGATCGGACGTATGCAAGGCAGACATATATACAAAACGTACGAATGTCACAGCAGAGACGAGGGGTCCAGTATAGTTGCCTCGTACCGCTGCATTGGAGACATCTATCGTCCGCTGAATACCATCTTCTGTAGCCTGATCTTCATTGTTGTTCACTTCTGCAACTTCGAGAAGGGGCCGAAGAGCAGAGACTCCAGCGGATACCACAACTGTGTCAACCCCGCCCCAGGCTTGATATCGGCGTCAACAAAGTCAGACACCGAAGAAACATGGGATGCGTGCACACCTTGCTCCAAAACCTGTCGCACCCGAACCATGTCCCTGGCATCAGCGAAGTCGGCCCTCACGCTGATCACAGTATGCTCTGCTCCCGGCGAGCGTGCTGCTACACACTCTGCATGTGCTTTCTCAAGAGCATATTCTTGTCTACCCACGATGCATACTTTGGCACCACGCTTTGAGTAGATATGTGTGATTGCACGTCCAATTCCGCTATTACGGGTGTGTTGGTGATGAGAACGCAGCCTTGGGCGATATACGGCAGCTACTCACCTGCTTCCTCCTATAACGAGCACCCGTTCCTCGTCGTTACGAATGTGCCTGTGACTGCAGCCATAACGATGGTATAAGAAGGTAGCTGCGAGAACGAACGCAGCTAAGGACGACGTCGTGGTCAGTTCCGAGAACATGGATGGCGACATCAAGTGCGAATCTGAGCTCAGCCGAATTCGGATTTGTAGATTTGCCCCACCGACAACTCTCACTCGACCTGATACACTGTACAACGCGTATACATCCCGCGTGTTTTCGCGCGGATGGCCTGCGATCTCTACCCACAAGCTCTAAATTTCTGAGTGCAGTAATTCGTATTGTACTCTCTCTCGCGTTGAAATAGCGAACTTTTCCCCGAGGGTTCCTTACATTTGACCGCCATGTCGTCTCCATTCGCTGCTCTAATCCACCAGGACATCTTCACAGTCCATTCATATACTCTGGAATGTGGGCGGGTGCTGCACGACGTTCCAGTTGCCTACAAGACTTGGGGGAAGCTCAACGAGAGGCGAGATAACGCTATGATAGTCTGCCATGCATTCACCGGTAGTGCTGATGTGGAGGACTGGTACGTCTTCTCTCACTAGACGTCGCACTCGCTGAACGCTGAGCTGCTGTAGGTGGGGTCCTTTAATGGGAAGAGGAAAGGTCTTCGACGCACGGCGATACTTCATTGTATGCCTCAATGTCCTGGGCTCACCATATGGATCTGCGTCTCCGGTCACAATAAACCCAGCGACAGGCAGACCATATGGCCCTGAATTCCCCCCGACTACTATACGAGACGATGTCAGGTTCGTCGTGTCAATCATCTTTGCCACATGCGCAGTCCTAACCCGTTCAAAGATTGCACAAGCTCGTGCTTGACCACCTCGGCGTGTCGTCCGTCGCCGTCGTGATTGGTGGCTCTATGGGCGGCATGGCTGTTCTCGAATGGCCACTATGCACGCCGCCGGGTTACGTACGTCACATAATCCCTATCGCAACTTCTGCACGACACTCGGCATGGTGCATCAGTTGGGGAGAGGCTCAGCGGCAGAGCATTTACAGCGATCCAGGATACGAGGACGGCTACTACGTCAGTCAGCCCGCGTCTGGTCTCGCTGCAGCGCGTATGGCCGCGCTATTGACCTATCGGTCGCGAGATTCTTTCGAGAGTCGGTTTGGCAGGAAAGCTCAACTACCGTCGAAGGCAATGGGCGTCATGACCCCTCCTGACTCTCCTACCACGGAAGAGCACGCGCTCACCTTGCATAACGACGGTCACAAGAATGCGAAGCCGCGTACCCCCAGAGCAGACAGCGTCGCAACTTCGTCTTCATCTACCCGTAACTTGTCGCCTGCTGGCCCGCCTTTATACTCCGCGCAGTCGTACTTGCGCTATCAAGGCGACAAGTTCACAGGTCGGTTCGATGCGAACTGCTACATCCACATCACCCGCAAACTGGACACACACTGTATCTCGCGAGGGCGTGAGCTGCCCGGGGAGACGGAGGCGCAAGCTCTCGCGAGGGTTTTGTCGACGCTTCCCCCACGAACGCTCGTCATTGGCATCCAGACGGATGGACTGTTCACACCGAGCGAGCAAAAGGAGATTGCAGATCACATACCTGGCTCAGAATTGATCATCATTCCTTCTCCAGAAGGCCACGATGGCTTCCTGCTCGAATTCGAGCTTATCAACGGATATATGATGCGCTTCTTGAGAACGGAGCTGCCTGAATATTATCAGGATTCTGACGAGGCTGGTACTCTCGAGGAAGGGTTCGATATCAAGAGGACGAGCTTGTTTGGCGAGGCGGAGGTCGATATAACCAGATGGTGATGCGAGTTTAGATTGCGGTTATGCAACTTTAGAGGTAGGGACATACTCATCTGTATCATTCAACATTGGCGACTGCAATCCAACTTGCAGGTTTATTCTTGATAGACTGGGCGTATGGCCCGGGATACCGCGAGCATTGGTCCCCGATAGGCAGCTTTCACATGGCCGCAGCTGCAATCCGCTGTCTTCAGCTTCTATTCATCATAGAGCAAGTCAGCACTGGCTTATCAGTGATCGAACTTACGACATACTTTGCAGGGTCAGGAATGTTCACGATCAGAATTTGAAGGGCCGAGAGAGCTGGACATGCATCGCACTGCGCATGTACTAGAATCTACTGCGGTCTCGTTGATTTTCTTATTCCATCCGGCATACAATGTACACCTTCGCACGGCTGGCCAACCGCAAGTTCTCACCGCAGCCTTGCCGTAGACCAGATGTACGCGTGTCCTTTCACATGAACAACTAGGTCAGCGATGGTTACCAAACTATTCATATAAGTACCACCGTTCAGTGAAACCTCAAGCATCGCCGTCACTCGCCCCGTTTGTCATGGGTGCCACATTTTCTGCTCTCATAGAGACGTTCTTCCCTGGTAAACCTCAATGGGGCGTCGACGATATACCAGACCAGTCCGACAAAGTGATCATTGTCACAGGTGTGTCCTGTGCTTGTGTGCCTGAGGACAATCTCCTAACGTCATCGACTGATTTGCAGGAGGGAACACTGGAATTGGGAAGGAGACAGTCAAGGTACGCATGCGCTCCAGGTATTCAAACTCTGTGGTCCGTCTTTAGCCGACCCTGGTTGGTAAGTAGGCACTTTTAGCAAAGAACGCGAAAGTATACATCGCAACTAGGAACAAGGAGAAGACGCTAGCCGCGATAGAAGATCTGAAGAAACAGACTGGGAACGAGGCCATCTTCTTGCCGCTGGACCTTTCTGACCTCAAGAGTGTTAAGGCTTGCGCAGAAGAGTTCCTTCGGTATGTTCATAGCATATTATCTTCAGCTGCGGTCTTACTTTTACGTCACTTGCCTTCGACAGCAAGGAGAAGGAGCTGCACGTACTCTTCAATAATGCGTAAGTAGAATAACAAAGGGTACATACAACGCGAGCTGATAAAGTTGTACAGCGGTGTAATGAGATGTCCGATCAATGAGCTCACTGCCCAAGGGTTTGACATGCAGTTTGGCGTCAACGTCATTGGTGTGTTTTTGTCCTTGCCAAAATCCCGTTTGAACGTTACTCAGGCAGTATTCTTACATTGTGTCTTCACAATAGGACATTGGTATCTCACCGAACTCCTTATGCCTGCGCTCCTCGCTGTGCCAGAGACACACCCAGGACAGAAGGCCCGAATCATCACAACATCATCACTCGGGGCATTTCTCAGTCCCATACAGTGGGATACATTTGAGGATACGCCTCAAAGGAAGAAACGCTCTCCTTCCGAGTTGTACAATCAGAGTAAACTAGTGCGTGCAATTCGTTCACGACAGCTGCGCGTTATACAAACATTGAACATTGCTCGTACGTACTATATAGGGAAATGCTGTGGTTTCGAACGAAGTTGCTCGGAGATACGGAGACAAAGGCATCGTTGCGATTTCTCTCAATCCAGGTGCGTCGTGGCCATCTATTTATTCCGCAATCCGCTTAGTTTTTATGTATTTGGCAGGCAACATATCTTCCGAGTTACAACGATACCTTGTCGGGATGACTGGGTTTCTTATCGTACGTCATGATCCTAACTCCCTGTTTCTGAACCATGCAGACAACTAACTTTCTTCCTCTTGTCCAGTCCAAGATTCTACACCCCACCCCAATTGGAGCTATAACTCAACTGTACGGGGGCACAGATCCTCGCGCACTTGAGCTTAACGGAGCTGTATGTTTCCACAAGCCATTCTCCAGTTTTCCCCCTAATTCACTTTTTTCTAGTTCTTGGCTCCTTGGGCGCGGGTTGGTACGCCTTGTAAGGCAGCACTGGATCCCGCCGTCGGGAAGAAGCTATGGGGTTGGCTGGAGACCCACACCCAGAACATCTGACTGTACTTGAAACTTGGCTCATCCTGGATCTCCGTCTTTACCCTATCGCCACATGTATAGTACCCATTTCTCGCCACTGCATAATGTCGCCTGGGCAACAATGAGATCATATTGCACCCCAGAGGTATGAGAGCAGTGTTAGTATTGAACTTACCGAGTCTTTATCATTACAGCTAACATTACAGCTCAGTAATCCTCAGCGGAGATTGATTTCAGGCCCGAGGATCGAGATGAGGGGCTTGCTTACTGATATTTTATTAGTATGTCTTTGCGCGAAAATTCATTGCGCCGCACGGAGAAAGACACGCGTATTTCCCGAAGGCCTCCGGCATCGCTATCACTTGTGATAACGCTCTCTGTTCGACTTAAAAGCAAACAGAGCAAAGCGGGTTAATATCTCTGACAATTGTCCTGGGATATCCTGCTGTGTTACTCACAGGACGTCGACCTAGCCTCGCCATCGTCCGACTGAACCATCATGGGTATCACAATGTCTGCCGCTGTGCAGCAGACATTCCCTCCAAAACCAAAATGGGGTGTCAATGACATTCCGGACCAGACTGGCAAAGTCATCATAGTCACAGGTGCGCCGCAGTGCTTCAGACGCGCGCACAAGAAAACCTTTGCGGAATTCGACTAATCGCATGTATGACTAGGAGGAAATGCTGGTATCGGCAAGGAGACAGTAAGGGTATGCATGTTTACTTCTCCGAATCAGTTGTATATCGTTTTTGCTCATAATCACTCCGTCACGTCTTGCAGGTGCTTCTTACCAAGAACGCGAAGGTATACATCGCGACCAGGAACAAGGAGAAGTCGCTAGCTGTCATAGAAGACCTGAAGAAGCAGACCGGAAAGGAGGCCCTCTTTTTGCAGCTCGATCTTTCCGACCTTAAGAGTGTCAAGGCCTTCGCAGAGGAGTTTCTCCGGTATGTGAAGAGCTACAACTGCATTGTTCGTCTAATCCACCTTTCACAGCAAAGAGAGAAAGCTACATGTGCTGTACAACAACACGTCAGTCTCTCTGGCTTTGTTACGGTATCTAAAGGGCTGAAACTTTCGTTCACGCAGCGGAGTAATGTATTGTCCGGTGGATCAACTCACTGCTCAAGGCTTTGACATGACTTTCGGTACCAACGTCATTGGTACATTCTCCTCAGTCTCTTCCTTCCCATGCCTACTCATGCATAATATGTTATTCTCTCTCAGGACACTGGTATCTCACCGAACACCTCATGCCTGCTCTCCTCGCAGTGCCTGAGACCGAACCAGGAGAAAAAGCTCGAATCATCACCCTCTCGTCTTTCGCGATATACCTCGGTAACATAAAGTGGGACTCGATCGAGGATACACCCCAGCGGAGGAAATCCAGCCCAGCCGACTTGTATAGCCGGAGTAAACACGTCCGTTGGAGTGTACACGATGTCCTGTCTTTTATACTAACACTGGGCTCTCTGTTTGAAAAATCTTGGCTAACTCGGTAGTCTCCAATGAAGTCGCTCGTCGATACGGTGACAGCGGCATCGTGGCTATCTCTGTCAACCCAGGTACGTCCTAGCTACCGTCTTTCTCTCTCGTCTCCTTCTATCTCACTCCTCCCTATCAACGTCTTCAGGCAACATTGTTTCCGACTTGCAGCGACATCTGGTCGGGTTCCAGCGATGGCTCATCGTACGTCGTCGATCTCAACTTTCTTGCTCCAAACGATTCACTGATCACATTTCGACCAGCTGACGCTTAGTTACCCCGTAGAGTTTGGAGCGTTGACTCAACTATACGCGGGCACAGACCCTCATGCACTCGAGCTCAACGGAAAAGTAAGCTATGCGAGATGTTGGGGTCATCCGTTTTTCTGATACAATTCCAGTTTTTGATTCCCTGGGCGCGAGTGGGCACGCCTCCCACAGAATCCCTCGACCCTGCTGTTGGAAAGAAACTGTGGGATTGGCTTGAGGACCACACCAAAGACGTCTGAATGTGGTCTACCTCGTCTCTTCTTCCTCTTCCTATTGGTACCCTAAAGTTCTACGTACATATACCCCTCTTTCGCTCTTCTCGCGCGTTATTGATCCACTTGGTCATTGCCCTATACAATACAATACGACACTCGAAACACTCGTTCAGACATATATACGCATCTTCCATTTCAAGCACTGGCAAATGTATCGCTCGTACAATTATTCCTAACCCTTAACGTATCCTAAAACATATTGATCTTGCTGACGTGCTCTTTAGCACTCACAATATCCGCTTCACCAAAACAATTAACTCGCATCTGCACCAGAAGCGTGGCCATTCCCAGCAGCGACACCCCCGTCGTTTGGATGTTCCTCGATAGTGTTCATGGAACGAACGTCCGCTGCGGGCTCGTGCGTAGTACGTTGCGACGCACCTGCCTTCGTCGTGCTGGAGTATGAGTCTGGATACGAGCTAGGCATGCCTCCGCGGTCTTTGAGCAGAGGCGTACGCTCTCCATCTGTCAAAGAGTTCGATCGGGTGTTGCGGTATTCGATGATACTGCAAGAAAAAGCATCCTAAATACTTGAAGGTTGAAGGAGAATGGGCGAGACACCTACCCTCGCATGACTGAGGCATCCTTACCGCGACGAGCGCGTCTTTTGCTGTGGTTATCCTCGTATCTGTCGGTTTCGTCGATGATCTCTTCAGCAATGATTTCCTCGATGATATCTGTCATTATATACTCGTGAAAAAGAGTGTGATTTTGTATCAGTAGATCTGCGCACCTTCAAGGGTGATGATACCGATGGCACCACCTTCTTTGCCAGGAGTTTCACTAATGAGTAGCAGATGCGCTCGCCCTGTTTGACTATAAAATCTCAGCTGGAGATAGAAGATACTTACACCAGCAGCCTTACAAGTAGTCAAGGGCCTGGAAGCAATTGATATTTGGGCCAGCCTCCGGGAGAATGAGCAGCGGGAAATTAGCAACCGACAGCGCCTCGTTCGTATCATACACAGACAGCTATTGTGGCGCAGGTGGTCAAGACCGCGTATATAACACAACTACAAAACTTCACAAACCGCACCTTTTTGAGAAGCAGCAATCCCAGAAATGCCTTCGGTTTGCCGGGCATGTGTACAGGTATGCGCGAATAGCCGCTGCGTAGGCTACAGAACAAGAATGTGGTGAGGCGGCACAGTAGGCCAGGCATCAAGAATGACTTACAGTTTATTTACGGTATCGTAATCCAGGACTGCGTCGGAGCTTATTGTCACAACATCCTGTGTGGGTAACGGAGAATGAGTCAACTGAAGACTCTATAAAATAGCTTGTGACAACCTCCATCGGGGTCATTAGTGCATCAACTTTTTTCGTGTTAAGTTCCAACACGCCGTTCAGAATGCTGATTTCATCGTCCCGAAGTGGCTCTTGACCTTGCCTGTGGAATTGAAGGAACGACCTGGACGCGGGTTAGACATGAATTGAGCGTCACGCGACCCGGACTACAGTTCACACGTACTTCAGTTCGGCTTTTTTATATGTGTGAGCCTCGTTCGCTCCTAACGCCCAGTCGAGGAGCTTGGCAGTAGGCCAGGCGATGGGAGCTTGAAGAGGTCAGCGAACGCACATTCGAACGAGATATTGAACACACCGAGCATGTACATGAGTGCAAGAACAATTGGAGAGCACTTGGCGCCAATGGAGAGACCATAACGAACACTGACGGCTTGAGGGATTATCCTGCTCAGTGTTAGCATCGATACGTCCATGTATTGCAGCAGTGGCTTACTCTCTACAATGCGAAAGAGATCAATGTCGGTAGTAAGCATACGGTAGATATGGACACACCCAAAAATGACTGTTACAGGTCAGCAATACTCTTTCGTGCCCATATGACAGCGTACGCACCAATCATGGTCGTGGAAATGGCAATGGCAGCAATACCACCACCCAGCTGTCAGGGGTTATTAGAGTTGAAAGAGCCTTTACTGCAGTAAGACGCACAGCTTCATCTAGGAAAATGGGTAAACTCTCGTTCACAATCTATACTTGCCAGATGTTCAAATACGTCATTGTGAGCAAAGGAAAATGACACGGACGACGTTGCCTAGCAGCAGAACGACAAGCACCCAGTGACGGCCTTTGTTCAGCAGGCGCAAAACTAGAGACAGGATTTAGGAGAATGCAGTGTAACGCCTGTTAGAAGCGCACCTTTGACAGCGTTGCTGCGTACTTTGGGATCTTCAGAGGAAGTCGAAAGTACACGTAAATGCAATTCGTCCAACCCCATCAGTCCAAGGGTCAGACTACCGTGACAGGTAGAACTTTGATTATTGATATAGAAATGTTGAAAAATGGCTTACGCACCCTGCAAACATGCCACCAAGTAGAACAAAAGCAGAGCTTATGAAAATCTTCCACCAGAAATCTGGGGACCCAGGTGGCAGACCGTGCTTTCCGTGGCCTGTGGCTGTGCCATGAACTTGTCCTTCGTCCTTGAACAAAGGTGATGCGTAGACGCGACTCAGTATCGCAAGAAGAGTAACGAGCCGCATGGTAGCTGCTATTCTGTTACTCGTAGTGGTGGTCGTGGTCGAACGTCGAGAGCTGAACCGACTTAACGTTGAAGGTCGGCCTCCCCAAGCGCTCAGTACAATCCCCGGTAATCTAGATATTGCGTCACCGATCATCGGGACGGGAACGTCCCCTTTTGGCCAAGGCGCAAGTTCAACTTGTCGCGTTGGGGTGAGTGTAGAAATTATTATGAGCACCCTGTCACAGCTAGCAGCTCTCAGAACTTGAAAGGCCCCTGGAAAAACACTCGGATTACCGTAGGGATACAGTGTTCCGTGACAGCCCGCCGATTCCCTTCTCTTTGTACTCTAATTTCACACACTTGTTTTACCTTCACTGACATCCCCATGATCTTCCCGCGTCACTCTGTCTATTCCCCACTGTTCATCGACGTCAGTCCGCATCGGCACTTCCTTCATCAGCAGCACCGTTGCCAACCCCAGCCCAGATATCCCAATCATGACCTCCCACAAAAGTTTCATACTGTCCGCGAACGCGATTCGCACTTGCGTCCGCACTGGTTCTTCAAGCGACTGGATCGACGGAATGGCAGAATACGCGACGGAGACTCCGAAAGGAAGTCGAGAAAGAAACGACGGTGGGAGCTTGCGGTTCAGTGAGTTCTGAAGAACAGCGCCACCCATGGCGACACCCAAGGTCTGTAGTTGAGCAGGTTCAAGTCAATCAGCGAGCGAGGATGACTGACTGTGAGATCGAACTCACTTGGGCAAGGCTCCTCACGAATGTGAAAAAAGCCAAGGCGTGCGCGTTGTTTGAGAAGGGCAGAGGGGCCAAGATCGGAAACTGCGTCGAGATCCACACAACGCCCAGTCCGAGGCCCAAAACAATCTGACAGCAGATATACTGCGCCTTGCTGCTTGAGACGTCTAGAATTGACAGAATCCCGAACCCTGCGATGATAAGGGCCCATCCCAGGTAATTCTGCGGACGATAGGCTCGACAGAGTTGGACCGAGATGCCACATGCCATCGAGGCCGGAGTGATGAACATGGCCATACCGAGGATGTCAACGCCAGATCGGACGGGAGAGGCACCTTTGACGGCTTGGAAATACACGGGGAGGAAGTCTAAGAGACACTGAGGTGAATGATTTTCTGCTCATATTTACGCTGGGACACGAACAAATTGCGGCGAAGGAGACGATACCATGCACAGCAGTTCCGAGATACCTTGTTCGGAAAGTGAGCAACATGGGCCTTGAACATTGTCTGTCTGCATAGAAATTTTCTCACCCGCTAGCGCACGTGCGGTTCATCACCACAGTCCATGGGACCTGTGATTGTAGCAGTTATTAGGGGCGGGAGTCGAGTGTGGGCAGCACGAGACTTACTATTGGCTCTGTGACACAGTAATTCTCGACGACGAAGAAGACACAGAGCGCAGCGACCCCAATGATGAGAGGAACCAAAACCTGTGCCGAGTCCCAAGGGAAGCGTAGCCCACCCCACGTCAAAGCTAATGTCAGCGATGCAGACCCGCCTACGATGATACTGCCGCCACTGTGGAATCGTCAATGTGGTAATCTATCCACGCTGTGAGATACAAAGGCTTACAGCCAGTCAAGCCTGCGAATTTTCTGGGCGAACGCAGCTTGAGGAGGATTGTTGGGGAGAAAGAACATCTCGAGAGAGGCAGCAGCAGCAGTGATGGGGAGGTTCAGATAGAACAACCATCTCCACGCGCCACTGCTTGCTAAAGCTCCACCTACCAAAGGTCCTACGGCGCTGCGAAGTGTGATCAGATTTGAGAGAGCTATGGAGCGCAACAAGGGCTCACGAAGCAAATGCCCAGACACTACGACAGGTAGTCAGAGACCAACACATACAGTTGACATGCAAAAACTAACGTACACGGCAGTGATACCCTGTATTATACCTCGCTGAGGCAATGGAACGAGGTCAGCGTAAATGATCTCGGTGACTGCGAGACATCCGCCCGATCCAAATCCTTGCACGGCTACAAGTGAAATCGCAAGTTGGTGTACACGCTCGTCACGCACCGCTCGACGCCGGACTGCTCACCTCGTGCTGCTATGAGCATGTTCATGCTCTTCGTCGCACCCGCTAGGGCAGAGCCAAGGGCAAAGAATGCGATGCAGAGGAGAAGGATGTATTTCCTGCCAAAGATGGATACCAGGTTGCCGCACAGTGGGACGACGGCGGTCCCTGCGAGAGAGTAGGCGCTTCCTGCCCAGATGAAATTCTGGCCCCCCAGGTCTTGCACGACGGTGGGCAAGGCGGTGGAGATGGCTGTCTGAGAAATCTCGAGTTATGGACTAGCACGCTTGCAGGCGTTCAGGATGTATATATACCATGTCGAATGCTGAAAGAAAGTCGCAGGTGAGATTGGCGACGACGACCATCCAGAAACCCAATCCGCGATTTCCCCAGCTGAAGGCGGCTGCTTCTGCTGGAACGACGTTCACCTGTTCATGCGCCCTTGCATGTCATGGATAAGTTGACACGCGTGTGCTGAGAGACGTGAGAAGCTAACTTTTCTTTCTCGGCTGGGGCTGCAGTCTGCTCAGTATTTGAGGCTGTCAGCAGTAAATTGTTTGTTGACATTTTGTCGAGAGGAGGTGAGGCAGCAGGGGCAGGTATTGCTGGTGTCCCTCAATGTCGATGAAGGGGTCTAGTATAGAGCACTCAGTGATGGGGGTGTTGACCTCAGTGCATGGCCCTCTTCCATCGCGGTCTCCACGACGAGCACCTCTGGATCTGCGGCATGCGTTACGAATATCGACGGTGAGAACGGATCCAGGTCTTGGAGAAGCTGTTGAGAGATGTAAATAGGCGCCGCCTAATGGACGTGTTTACCGCGCTGAGCGCGCGTGTTCTCCGAGTCGACAATAACAATCCCCTCCTGCTCGACATCCTCCTCTAGCCACCATTCCAAGCTATGCCACCTACTCGAGGTACGTTGGCATGCGCTTTTCGGGCGCATTGACAACACCTCTGATGCGCATGCCTTTTCATTCATAGCTACAGTGGGACAATACACCCTACACTGCTGGCCTCACGCTATCTTCATCATAATACGTGCTTGATGATCATGATGAGGATAACGTTGGTCTCCGAGTCCTGCGGCAGCTGAAGGGTTTCCCAAACAGAAGTTTCTCCGGCAAGGCTACCGTTGTGGGCCATCAGCGAGCTTGCCCAGGATGGGAACCTTATAACATGCAAGTCTTCCTAGTCTCAAATGACAACGCACGACATGGTCCACACAGTTTGTGCTGCCTCGGCGGGCTTTGTGAGTCCGCACCTTTAGTCCTCACTGTCCTCCCGCCGCTGACTATCTTGCCTATTAGATATCATGGATTCTTCTCAACCGGCACCCAATCCGTGGTGACCACGGTGTTTTGTTATTCACTTTTGTCTTCAGTCTACTGTACTACCAGGTCAGAGCGACCTATGCAGACATAGCCCTCCGTCGCACACTTGAGATCGCAGGCTCATACACGTTCACTCTTGCCGCCGCAACGGTTGCCTACCGTCTCTCACCCTTTCACCCTCTGGCAAGTTATCCTGGACCTCTCCTGTGGCGCATTAGCAGCGTCGTTTTGGCTGTCGTGTCTTTTAGAGGACATCGTCATCTCGTCCTTGACGCTCTCCACAAGCGGTACGGAAGATTCGTGCGAATAGGCGAGTATCCGTCGCTTCAGTCACACCCACAATGTATTCACATCGCAACTTGTTGTAGGACCAAACGCACTGTCGATCAACTCCTGCGGCGCCTTCCAAACTATATACGGACCTGCTCATCACTTTACAAAAAGCGAGTCTTACGAGCTCCCCGGGCATGTCGGCGGCACAGCTCTCTTCTTCCGCCAGACAAGGGACGCCCACACAGCTCGCAAACAGATCTGGTCGCAGGCGTTCAGTCCATCAGCGTGAGGTTAAATTTCCCTCTAGAGATGCGATCCGTCGCTAACAGTTGGTCGTCCGTCAGACTCGACAACTTTTTCCCGCCACTCGAACGTCGAACGTGGCAACTCACGGAGTGCATCGAAAAGCGAGCGAATGGAGATGGGATTGTTGATCTGGCTGAATGCATCTGTCATTGGTCGTATGATTTTATGGTGCGTTGACGTTGGCGGTACCCCTAGAAACTCGCAAGTCTTCGGCTGATCGGGTATCTTAGAGTGAAATGGTGTTCAGTGGAAGCAGCGCACTGGTGAGCATGTCTGTTTCCTTGGTTCGGTTCGGAGGTAAACATGACACATTCTCGCAGGAGCTGATGAAGAATGGTGATCAGCGCGGGCTGATTATGGGCGGTAAAAAGGCAACGGTCATCGTCGACAGGTATTATATTCTTCAATGCCATTAACCCGGCCGCGGAGTTGACGGTTTTGACAGTTTTGGTCAAACACCGTGGCTTCTGGATATTCTGTGGCATATTCCAGGTGGCGGAGCCATGCACTCCCTGAGACAATCCGCCGCCTCTATGATGCGCACTCGTGTACAAGCGAGTCATGTCAAAATCCGCGATCTCACCTCATACCTGGTATGTTGACTATACGTAGTCATACTCGTCAGGTTTACGCATCTCACTGTCATTTTCGCTTAGCTTGACGGCCATCCTCGGACAGGTGAACAGATATGTCTTTCAGACCTGGAATTGGATGCGATAGTGGCAATCCAGGGTGGTTCGTCGATTGTCTTGTCTGACGCACAATATACTTGAACCTGAACAATTCACGCGCAGGATCCGACAACACTGGGACGACGATGGCGCTGGCGATATATTTTATGCTGAGCAGTCCTTCGACGTACAAGACTCTGCAAGCCGCCCTCGACGAGGCATTTCCCGATCCACTTGCACCACTTGACAGGAGAACGCTGGCGTCCATTCCAATCCTCGACGCCGTGCTCAACGAAGCTCTCCGTCTAGGCTCTCCCTTTTTTCTTCCTCGAGTTGTGCCTCCGGGAGGTACCGTCATCGAGGGTGCCATGATACCAGGCGGGACCACGGTAGCACTCGCGGCATATTCGCAGCAAGTAGCAGAAGAGAACTTCTTCCCAGATCCGCTTGTGAGTGACTGCATTTTTCTCTCAGTGTTGACGAACGTAGCTGCTGGCTGACTAGTGGGTGGGTCAGACATTCCGGGCGGAGCGCTGGCTCCCTGAGGGGCTTGGACCTGGCTCGGTCACGAACAAAGCCGCGCTGTTCTCCTTCTCTACCGGTAACGCGCTCACTGGCATCCGCTGTACTTGTTCGCTTCTCATGTCAGGGAATGCTTCTAGGTCCGGATATGTGCATCGCGAAAAGCTTTGCCATGCACGAGATGCGGCTGTGCTTGTCTCGCCTCGTCTTGACCTTTGACATGACGCTCCCCGAGGGCTTCGACGTCGACGGATTCTATAGGGGCCTACGAAACATGCGAACGACGCTGCTTGACGAACCCCTCATGGTAAAAGCTGTCAGGCGAAAGGGCAGGCAGACGCCTTTGGATGTATGTTGAGTTAGCCTAGTTTGGTCGCGTTTTTGTTGTAGCTTGAGAGGGTGGTGTTATTCTCCTTCAGTATTCGTGTACGGTGCTGCTTCGCGTGGTATTCTGAACTGCGTGTGTACTTGCTATTTCAGGGCTCTGCGCTCCTGTCTCAGTTCGACTGCGGGAATGCCCTTTGCATCCCGCAGGAACTCTAACAAGTACGTGTTGTACTATCATACCTCACATGCTCGACTGTAGTACTACCCAAAAGAGATGTTCTGGTGCCACACTACGCGACAGGTCATTCCCGCTGATCGCCAATGCGATAGAGTTCCGGGGTCCTACCCGCCTGTCCACCCCTGATGTTATAATTGCCAGCTTCCTCTTCTTTTCAGATTATCACTAGAGAAGAACCAGCTGGCACGTATCCTAGCACGAGCCTCGACACGAAATGCCGCTTCCCACTCGTCCTCTCACTCCCTTCCCACTCCTCATCTCGTCCCCGAGCGTACTACCACTACTAGTCGTATCGCCATGGCCAGCTTCATTGGTTTCGTCAAGCGCAACATGACCGTAAGTGTTCCCCCTCCGTGTGTACTATGAGTGTCATGTCCAATTTCAATGCTAATTCTCACAGATCGCAAACCCTCCTGCTGTGCCCAAAGACCAAACCGCGCTGCGTTTCGGCCTGCTCGGTGCGTCTCGGATTGCAGTGAATGCAGTCATCCTTCCTGCCAAAAGCCACGCTGGGGTCATCGTCGCAGCCGTCGCGTCTCGGGAGCGCACAAAGGCAGAACAGTACGCGAAACAGCATTCGATTCCGGTTGTCCATACGGGAGCCGACGCATACCAGAGTGTGTACTTCGCTTGCTTTATCTCTCTACGCGCTATTACACCATTCGCTACTTACTGTGTTTTATAGGTCTCATTGATGATACGACGATTAACGTCATTTACAACGCGGTAATGACTTCCATACCCCCATTCGAATCAACACTGCTCATGTCAAGGGTCTAGCTGCCAAATAGCATGCACTTTGAGTGGACCATACGCGCTCTCAGGGCAGGCAAGCATGTCCTCCTGGAGAAACCTTGCGCAAACACCGCTGCCGAGGCGCGCGTGCTTTTCGATACGGCTGCTGCCAAAGGCCTCGTCCTACTCGAAGGCTATGCATACACGTACGTTCCCATCTCCACCCCGGGCAAGCCCATGATGTGCTCACCCCCTACGTGTAATTCAATAGCCTCCACCCGGCCATTCAGAGAGTCAAGGAGATTGTCGACAGCGACGAGTTGGGAAAGATCAAGAGTGTCCACACCGAGTTTTGTCTTCCAAAAGGCATCATCCCTAAGAATGACATTCGTGAAGGGTATGAACTCGGAGGAGGAGCCACCATGGATCTCGGCGGTGAGTTGAACATGAACACGGACTCCATGACGAAAAGCTCAGAACCTGACATTCCACGTTTTGTGCAACAGTCTACACCCTCGACTCCATCCGCTACGTCACCTCGACCAACCCAATCGAAATCGTCTCTGCTCAAGCCACGAAGCACATCCGAGATGACAAGACTGACCGTCGCATGGCAGTCACTTATTCCTTCCCGTCCTCCGTCTCTGCCAGTTCGCTCGTCGACATCCAGGAACCTGGATGGGGCCCATTCGGGTTGATACCTCAGATGGTCAAGAATTCAATGACGATCAAGTTTGAAGGCGGCGAGGTATACCATTACGGGCTTACCCTCCCACACATCTATCACAAAATCAAGGTCACACCGAAGAACGGCAAGTCGCGCGTCGAAAAAGCGTACGCGTTCAAATCGGGGCTCGGAGAGCCCTGGTGGTCTTCGTAAGTGCCGGGCCCCGATTGTTTTTTTTACATTGCTTGCTTACACTGCTGGGGTTACATAGGTACCGCTACCAGCTCGAAGCGTTTGTCAACAAGGTGCAGAATAGCGAGACGCACGCGTGGAGGTCGCCTGAGGAGTCTGTGGTTCAGATGGAGTGGATTGAACAAATTTATACAAAGGTGCGCTGGGACGGGTTTGTTTCATCAATTCTCCACACAGATCTCAACACATACTAGGCCGGCTTACCTGTGCGCCCATCCTCCTCCTTTGACTCTTCTGCGTAGCTTGGCTGGGAAAATGTTGTATATATTACTATCGACGTGCGCTGGAAATATATGTACCTACACTGCTGTTCCACGCAAACGCCCGCTCCGTCAAAGCAGATCTCGCCAGAGCTGGCTCACCGGCCAAAATGGACATACCAAGAAACCGACATGAATTTTGTTTCTGGATCTACTCGTGAGTGATGTACTGAACTAGTTCGAAGTCTCCTCTATAGTATTCTACCACGTCGCATTCAAAGTCCAAGTTTATTTGCCATCGCCGCAGTATCAACTGGGTACAATGTACACAACCCACCACCCACTACACTCGCTAAACACGGGGAGCAAATTATACAAGCGTTACGCCAAACCCCCTCACACAACCCCGGGAAAAAACTTGCACGGCACATCCCTCGCGTACTGCTCCCAAACCTCCCCAAACCTCTTCTGCATCAACCTATCCTCCACCGCACCCCTCCTCCACACCGACACAAACGTGTACGCCGACAAACCCAACCAAAGCAAGATCCACGGGCCCGACTTTGTCTCCGTCGTGATCCCGCACTCTCTGTCCCACCCTCCCGGAGAGAAATGAAGGAGGGCGACGCCGGTGAAGTGGAGGAAGAGACCGGTGTAGGATGGGTGACGGACGATGTTGTAGGGTGCGGTTCGGATGAGGGTGTGGGTGGGTCGGAGGGAGAGTTCGTAGGTGAAGAGGGTGCCGAGGGTTTTGTAGCACCATACGCGGAGGGCGCAGCCGGTTGTGGCGAGGAGTAGGCCGAGCCAGAATTGGGGTGGGATAGATTGGAGGTTGGAGGCGTTGTGGGAGGGGCGGGGGCAGAGGGTGTGGTAGACCGAGGGGGGGACTGATGCGATGGTGGGATGTGCGAGGGCGGCGATGACGACGATTTCGCTGAGGACGGCGAGAGAGAGGGCAATCTGAGAAAGAGAGATCATGGGTGTGTTAGACGGGTTTCAGGAGAAGAGTGGGAAAAATATCCTTGCCACTGTTCCAAAGCGAAGCCAGGGTAACACTATCTCGAACGCTTTTGCAGAGCCCGAGGACACTTTTTCTTCGCGGGCTGGAGGAGGTATGGGAGGGGTGGTGGCGTAGTAGTGGGTGACGACCGTGGCCGCGAGACCGATAATCTTGAGCATGGGGACGTGGGACATTTTTGGAGAGTGTTGGGATTGTGGAACGTGAACTACAGTAGTCACGTAGTGAGATCTGAATGCGTTAAATATATAGCTGTTGAGTTGACTGGTATACTCTGAACTGATTAACTCCAAGATTGCGAAGAGTACCAGCGAGTAACGCGAGGTCGTTGGCCCTGAACTTGTTCATCTCCTGATAACCCGCAGATTCTCACAGAATGCGTGCAATGAAAGACCCATCGTCGACGGCAGACTCTGGGTGAGAGACCATGACCTGAAGGGGTAACGACTAGATGATGCTAGTACATGAGCACGACGCAGAGAAACGTTGCATCATACCGTGATATATTATCGTTGGCTACTCACCGACGCCGCCGTGACCACGCCAACCTGTGTACTATAACGATGACTGCAAAAATGAGTTCCAGGGAGTTCCGGAGTCCTGTTAGAACCACCGAGGTTCGCGGTCGATTATCATTGGGTAGTAGTAAGAACAGATCATCGGGAAGCACGCGAACGAAACCTACAGGATGCGCGGGAAAAGTCAACTTGCGACGTAATGCCCTTGATGATACCGAACACCGTAAGAGTCCTTCTTGAATCACCTTGGATCTGCGCTCGACAGTCATGAGGACGGTCGGATGGGAGCGCAACAACAAGACACTCACCAGATGCGCACGTTCTCAGTTGAACTTTACCAGTGGAGAGTAAACGCTGAGAAGTACCCCTGATGATCTTGCAGTCCGAACACCGTACTAGCTGATAGTTGCAATTGGCGTGGCGCGGCGTATGCAATGCAATATATCACAAGCACACGAGCAACCGTACGTATTGCACATGGGCTCAACCGATAACAACGGCTTGTAAGCATGCGCACAGTAGTGAGTACATCAAGGGGACCTGCATATCGTAGCCCTCTGTCACCGTGTCAGCATCCACACCGATTCCGACTCCGACTCGACGCCCTCCCATGGCCGATACAGTACTTCATGATCTAGCCGTGCTATTGACCAAATCCACCAGCTCTGCCGATCGGGGAACGATGCGACAACAGAACGGTTTCGGATGACTGCACAAAATCAAAAACGTTCGGCTTGAGCTACCACACTGTCAAAGTTAATAAACTCTGATAGCCTGCACGTACCTTACAATCCCGTCGGTGTACTCCTCGGCCAAGTGAGCGAGAGGGCTCGGATCGTCAGTCTCGGGCAGAATCTTGAACACGGCCAGAGTCGTAGCCAGTGTAATGTACCCCAAGGAATTCACGTAGTCCACTCCAGGACATATTCTGGTTTAGGGAACAAATCAAATGCTGTCACGATCAGACCATTGACTTGTGGAACGTACCGCCTACTGTAGCCAAAGACGTAGCGACGAGGGTCCATCACAGCCTCGTCGCCATCGCTGAGAAATCGGTCTGGATTGAATGCATCAGGATCGCTGTATTGTTCTGCATCACGCGTGAAGGCCCTAGAATAAGCTCAGTAAGCGACCCAAACATGCCATCTTTCGATGGCCATCTCACCAGGTATTCGTGGCTATAGTAGCACCCGCCGGAACGTGAACGCCGTTGATGACATCGTCCTGCAGCGTAGCTCGAACCACTATTCGGCCGTTAGTGAGAAACGAGAACGGGAAGGGATGAACAACTAAACTGATTGGAACCGGCGGTCTCCATCTGAGTACTTCCTTGAGGATACAAGTGATGTAGGGGAGCCTCTCCCGGTCGGCAAACGTCGGTAACGCCTTCTGTTCAAACTCCCTATCAATCTCTGCTTGTGCTTTTTCCTGGAAAGAAGGATGGAGGGCCATCGCGAGGAAGAATGTCGACAGGAAGCTCATTGTCTGCACGGATAGGGCTCAGCGGGTTGGGCGACGGAGGATCATACTATCACGCCGCTCACAGTGTCAGTCGCCGCTGTCACGAGCATGAGCAACTTGATGGTGGTATAGTACAACGAAGGACAGAACATACCGGCGTATATGGCTGCAATGGTGTACTTCAAGCCTTCCGATTCTTCTTCGGAAATCGTGTCAATCTTTCCTTCAAGCTGATTTGAGACGAATGACGGAGCGGCGACGTCCATACGCTTAGAGCACTCTCATTTCAGTACGACACTGATTGAGAGCTGTCGCGTTCTTACCATTTGTTGCTTGACCGTCTCAAACGGCATGTTGGCGAACTTGACAAGGGTTTCTCGGTACCTGTCCGCGATCTTCTGGAGACCTGTCAGTCGCGGAGGTATATAGGCAACTAGGCGATGCGCTCAGTTTCTTAACAGTTCAAAAGCAGGGTAAAACCCGGACGAACGTGCAGGGACGCAGTCAATGAGCCACGCAAACGGGGTTACGACCTCGGATAGGTTTTTCATGACATCTTCTGCGAGTAGCATCACCTCGTCGTGCGGTCCTTCAACCTGGTGGCCATATGCAATCTTGAGGAGGTTAGACGATATCAATCTAGCGGAAGACTTGAGAAGAGTCGTCCGCTTGCCAATGCCAAAAGCCAGACGCACAACCGTATATGATCCATAAAAGAGAGCGGGTCTTGCAAAAGCCTCAACGCGAACTGCCGCGCTTCTTGTTCTTGTAAGCCTTGATAGCTACGAAGTGCCCTTGCAGATAATTCCGCTTGCATGAGCTTCCTACTGTGGCGCAGTGGTTTCGTGTAACTCTGAACTAGACTGGTACTTCCATATCCGCTCCTAGATGTGGATCAAGTTCAATCGGGAACTCCGATACTGGTAACCCATGAGAGCAAACGTACATCTCGGCCATGCGGACTCTCGGCTTGTCGGCGTACTGGGCAGATTTTGGACCTTCCAAAAGCTGGGACGCGAGCGCGTACGAGTTGATGACAATCATGTGTTCCCGAAAGATGCGGAGCGTGATGATATCTCCTGATTCGCATTCAGTAAACAGTTCGTAACGGCGGGTATGCACGAGAACGCACCATATACGCGAGCCCATTCAGTAAACTGCAACCAAGATCTTTCTTTTGGCACCTGAAGAGCATTGCCCACTATGAACGCGGGCGGAGGACCTGGGCTGGTATGGTGATTTCCCCGCTGGCCCCGTAAGATGCAGTAAGTGACAAAGATGGTCACTGGCCCTAGTACAAGTAAAACGGGAGGGAATTGAGACATGGATGGGAGACTTTGAGATTGGTTCGAGTACTACAACTCACCTTATAAACTTGGGTGTGGGGCGTACCCGATGCCTCCCCGCGACGATGAGTTCGCATCATAAACTACACTAACTGTGCTATCGACGTCACACTGCACATAACTCTAGTTATGTAGCGCCGCGTAATATAATGCATAATCCGGTACAGTGATTGTGCCCTCTGAGCAAATATTAACGCTATTGTGGGACGGATGTTTGCTTTTTCTTGCAACCAATCATCCTTCATAGCACAGATGCGATTTTGAGAGCTCAGGTTTCGGCGGACTGACCAGTGTCTTCTTTCGAGCTACCAGGATCTCCTGGTTGCTGAAGACCTCTGTCAGTGTCCACGAAATGAAATGGGTTCTGCAGCTGCGGACACGACTTGCCTCAGCCCATTCGTACCCTAATGATCAAGTACAGGAGAATCATGATCATCCTCAACGATCTGCCCTGAAATGGTATCCTTATCCGGTATGGTCAGAGGCTTTCCTGTGAATGCTGAGTATCATGCGTGTCTCATGCTCGTTGCGACACTCAACATTCATGTGCCCGTCGTTGCAGGGTATAAAACGCCGTGATGCTTGCTGCGGTCTCCATTTCTCCTATCAGAAGCGTCAGACGAGGTACGTACCTCTGCATGTCAACAACAAACGCATTCGCAATTCTAGCAAGTGGTACGCACGACACCTACTTCTAAATCGATCACGTCGGCCTTTCGCTGTATTGCAGAACTGTAACAAGATGGTTCTCACAACGAGCAAAGATCGAATCCGACGGTGTTTGAGGGAACCCAGAGTGTATAATCTATCATGGGAAATGATTATGGTAAATGATTCTTCACCCAGGAGACACATTCCTCAAAGTACTGGTCCTTGATGGCAGGTTCGGTCATGAGGTCGTGCATGGCATCCTGCGAGAACTGGATGAAAAAAGTGGGACCCAGAACCCAACACGAAGCAGACTTTACCTCGTACGTAACGAACTTCTTGTCGGGTGCTTGGAGAAGCTCGGCGAATTGCTTGCATTGAGGGTATTCATTCACCTGCCATGTTTAATCCGTCAGAGGTTTATTACCGTGTGGATATTTCCTGAGTTCACCCTGTCTGCAGTGCCATGCAGTATCAGAACCTGGATACGGTGTGAACAACTTTAAAAACACGTGCGCCATCATGAATACTCACGGGTAGGTTGGATGGCCAGGACTTGTATCCCTCCGTAAGCAGTAGCGATCCCTACACACGTTTAGATCAGCCACATGGGGAGATCGTGTGCCGGCACCCTGGCGTACTCTGTGAATCATGTCTGCAACACCCTGCGTCGTCCCGATTGGCTTGATCCAAGGATCCTTCAGGGCGGATTCGCCCACTGTCGGGTCGTGGGATAGTACCTGTAAACTGTTACGTCAGTCTAAAGGCACATACCGAGGACAGAGACTTTACCTTGTCCTGAATCGGGGTATTCAATGACATGTGGGGAACGATTTTGGCCAGTATGTTGAGCACAAACAGGATGAACGGCGATGGCTGGTTGTCCGCGATGCGGACCAGAGGGCTGGAAGCGATCACTCCGGAAAGGAGAACAATGGTTTCTTTCGCTGGAGGCGCTTCGGTGCGCGTTGCAAAGCTCAAAACCATGCCGCCTGCCTAGTCAAGTCAAAGGATGAGTTTAATACAACGAAAACATGGAAAGTATTACTAACCATGGAGTGGCCCATAAGAAACAACGGTACTTCACCGCTGAACAACGCTCTGGCGTGTTTGATCGCCCATTCCAAGTCAGACATCCGCTCCTTCATGCCTCCCGTCCGCCCGTAAACGCTGCCAGGACTCTTGTGTTCTTTATCCAAGGCGGTCCTGCCAAAGCCACGTTCGTCATAGGCAAAGACAGCAATGCCGCGTGAAGCCCACTTGGCGTGGGCGTCGGTGTAGCGACCGATGTGTTCAAGGTAGCCGTGGGCGAAGACTAGGACTGCACACAAAGGTGTGGAGGTCGGAGGGTTGTAGAGACGGGTGTAGAAGGAGGTTGAGAAGGGGCCTTGCAGCCAGGACTCGGTGTAGGGTAGGTCAACTTTCGACATGGGGGACTGGGAGAGTGTTGGCAGCTGTAGGTGTGGCCGCCTCCCCTTTCGTGCTTATTTGGTGGCTGTTGATTGGGATGCATGCTTCCTGTTTGCTGCCGCCATTCCAGAACCATAACGCACAACGGCCAACTCTCCTTGAAGAGCAGGAACAGATGTCTTCATGTCGCTGGCAGATCGCTAACCAACTGCCTGGGAAAAGCGTGCGTCATAGTGTCAGGGGTCCTGTCCTGCAGATCGGTAATCTGCAGCCACAAAGTTTCCCATTTCTGTGTCGGCCACCCACTACTGTAATTTGCTTATATATTAGACACGTCGTTGCACTCGAGATGCGTGCTACTCGTGCCATTCCTCAAGCCCACCCAGCGGTTCCACCATGAACTCAACCTCTGCATCCCCCATCCCACCAGCCCTGCACGCTGTGCTAGTGAACACCTTTGGCGTCGTGCAAATCGGCGGCACGGCCTCTGTAGGGTATGCTCACGTCAACACCATCGTGCTATCTCTATGTATGCTGACATTGCTCTCTCAGTCTCCTTGGAGTCACAACCCTCCAGACGTGGTTTTACTACTACACCTATCCAGAGGACAACCTGGCCACAAAGCTCCTGGTACGGGCACAAGCAATCTGAGTCGATCACAATCATCACGAAGCTGACTTTTGCGGACAGGTTGCAGTTGTATGGTAAGTGACTCGCGAAACATGATGGTTTCAATTTTTATTTACTGTCGTCGCCAGGATCATCGAATTCGTCCGGTCTTCGTTCCTCGTCCACGCAGCTTATCACTATCTGGTTTTGAACTGGGGAAACCCGGCCGCGCTCTCTGTCATCGTTTGGTCAGTTTCTTCTTCCATTTGTGCTCATTCGAGTGGATTGCTCACGCAACGCATACACAGGAGCGTGAGCGTACGTTTTTCTCATAGCAGACATACTGCGTGCGCAAAGCTGATGTATATCTTGCTCCATCAGAGCCTTCCGCTGACGACAGTGAGTCGTGATGGCATGTGGGCTGCGCCGTGCGGAACTGACTAGGCGACTTTGCGCAGAATCTCGGGGAACTCTTTGGTCACTTGTACTTCGCATGGAGGATATGGATGTGTAAGAGAACATTGTTTATTTCGCGGCAGGGTTCAATATATACCTGACGACAATCGGCCTCGTTTATTATCTAGTGAGTCAGATGCTTGCCATGCGCTGGGCATTGACGTCTCTCGTTGTAAGTCGGGAACAACCTTCTGGCCGTCAGCGTTACTGATTTGCACTTGTAGGTCATATTGGCGGTGTGGAACTTTGGTGAGTGCTTTCCGCAGTTTACGACTCTGCATCTCATATGTCTCGTTGGCACAGGCATGGGATTGGGTGAGTTTATGCGCATGCTCGCCTCTACTTCTCTGAACGTCACTCCGTAGCCACGTATATTATTAGGTGCGAACTTTGCAGTCATTCGAAGATTACAAATCGCCGACGAAAGCTTCTAGTCTTCAATCAGCCAGCGTGGATGCTTTCGTGTCCGGTGCCCAGAAAGCAAGTCACTCTCCCTCTCCCTGCTCTCTGGCCGGTGTGTTGACAACGTGCCTAGGTTCTCTCCCCGTTCGCTTTGTCTACTGCTATCTCCACGGACGTAGCAATCATGGCCTCGCTGATTTTCTTGCTCAACCGTGGTCGCAGTCGTACCGTTTTTGCAAAGTGGGCATAACTTTGAATACCTTGCACTCACCGCTAATATTCTAAGCTGATTTCATCATCAACAGAACCGACCGTCTAATCAATACACTGACCTTTTATGCTATTCAAGCCGGCATGATTACTGTGTACGTTCAGAGAAGTTGTCGTTTCTGCTCCCATACCGATAATCTCAACGTACCAGATTGGCTGATGTGGTGATCATCGTTCTGGTGAGATGTTTGACTTACCTGTAGGCTCAAGTCGTTGCTGATGTGACGGTCAGAACCAATACATTGATCGCATCGGTCTCTACTATCTGGGTATCTACTCAGTCGTAGGGAACTGTACGTCCAACTTTCACCGTCACATCCGCTCATACATTGTGTCACTGACGTATTTGTATGTAGTGTATGCAAACTCGCTTCTAGCCAGGTCAGCATTCTCCCACATTAGCAAGCCTGTTCCTCGCACTTAATTGCATTGGCACTTTGCTAGTTTGAACGCCAGAGCAAGTTTGCGCACCAAAGACAACGGTCCCATCACCACGACGAACAACAGTTCTTGGCACGCTGCCTCTCCAGTGAGTTCCGCGGTGTCTTTGTCTGCAGCTCTCTAGATACGGAATTGAGAACACAAAACGCATTTGCAGCCGAACACGCGCAGCACGAACACGCTACACCCCACCGACCACAGCGGGCAGCAGAAGGATGCGTATCATCTTCGCATGCTTCCACCTTCCAAGCAGACGTCTGGGTCGAGGGATTCCGAGGACGTCAAGATTGAAGGTGCCCCGGTGTACGCGTTGAATGATCAAATCGCAGTGTGAATTCTATACCAGTCGAACGGACAGTTTTGAGATTTGATCTATATTTTATATATGGAGAAAGCTATGTTCTGCTTGCAGACGATGCAGAGCCCTACTTGTTGTGGTATTTAATTGGATGCGACACTGTCTTGCCTTTTTCGTACGACTGCCGATCTCGATCTATGTTTTAAGTACTCGGCCTAGGTATAATCTCAGTTCGGCGCAGAGATTCCCATGACCGTCGGATGGCGCTCAGCCCTTGCAACTTTACAGCAACAAGGCTGGATAGGGTTTCCCAACAGCAGCGTGCATCTCATACCCTACGATGTTCTCTGTTGAACATTATGAGGTGACAGACTTCTATCTAATCAGTATTGTTACCGGAATACAAACATCAAACGGGGTACCTACCGCCCAGGATGTGCTGTTCACCGCCAGCGGCCACCTTATATAGCGAGATGAACGAGGCAAGCCCGTCGATTTCACTGTCATTCGTCCGCAAGTTCGACTCGGTCTCTGTTCCAGTATGCACGACATCTCATCGTATTGCCTGTTTTATGCAACACTAGCGGGAGTAGTAAGTACCACTACTCAGTGTCATTGCTTTTCCTCGCTCACTTCGGTACATTTTCCTAGCTCACCTGGAAACTCATGAATCGACACACGATACCTGGCGACTATGCCCTCGTGGGGTTCGTCGTCGCTGTTGCAATCTGCTACACTGTCGTTAGGAGCATAACCAGCGTCGACGCCGCGTACCTGACAGCTCAAGCTACTGTCGCTTATGCACTATCCCTGTCGTTCTCAACAATCGGATACCGACTCTCTCCATGGCACCCACTTGCTGCCTACCCTGGACCCATCCTCTGGCGCCTCAGCAGCCTCGTCCTCGTGTTTATTTCCTACGGCGGAAAGAGGCACGTCATTATTGACGAGCTGCACAAGAAGTATGGAAAGTTTGTACGCATAGGTACGTCCAAACTTCGCTCGACATGATCATCAGCCGCACAGTTCAATCTCTCTTTACCGACACGCTTTTCTTTCCCATTCGACACAACTTTAAAGGACCCAACAGTCTTTCAATCAACTCTTACAAAGCAGCCCCAACCATCTATGGTGCCATGCTACACATGGCCAAGGACCAGTCTTACGCTGTACCTGGTCGGATCAGCGGCGTCTCTTTGTTTTTCAAGCCGCGTAACAAGGAGGACCATTCGAAGCGCAAGAGAATCTGGGCAAATGCGTTCGCCTCCACTGCGTGAGCGCTTTTTGTTGTTGTACATCGTGGGCGTACTCGCGGCAATCGTGACCGTTGACCCTTGTTTATGACAGCGTCCAGCACTTTTACACTCCTTTGGAGCGGAGGACCCTTCAACTGACGCGATGCATAGAAGAGCGCACAGACGCAGACGGAATCGTCGACTTTGGGCTGTGTATCGCGCACTGGTCGTATGATTTTATGGTATGCAAATCTCTTTTCGACTTCAGTTTGGGCTCTCTCCTTTTCTCTCTCGTTCATGTGTGACCAAACAGGGAGAGATGATATTCGGCGGAAGCAACAGTCTCGTAAGTTACAATACAAAATACGCGCGCAAAAGCTGTGGGATTTAACCCCATATACGGCGTCGTGCTAGGAACTGATGAAAACTGCCGACCCCCGGAATATAATCACGAGCGGGAAATTGGCCACAGTGGTGCATGACAGGCGAGTAAAACCCCATTGTTGTTCATCCGTGTTGTGTTTTCTCCGAGTCTGAAACTGGTTTGCTCCGTGTAGTATTGGTCAAGCTCCTTGGCTGATGGACATTCTTTGGCATCTCCCGGGGAGTGAGATGTTGCATCGTGCGCGGCGTCATGCCGCGACCATGATGCACAACCGGGTCGCGGCTTCCGACGTGTCTATTCGAGATCTTTCTTCTTACCTGGTACGGCATCAGCTTGCAACTCGTTTGTGTCAGGCGTAGTTGACCGTTGGAGCAGCTTGACGGCGATCTTCGTACCGGAGAGAAGATTCCACTTTCAGACCTGGAGATTGAGGCCGTACAAGCTATCCCAGCAGGTCCTGAGTTCTTTCTTTTTTCCTCCCGTCATACCAGAGTCCTCGTTCTCATTATGACCTTTGCCTCTCACAGGTTCTGACAATGTTTCAACCTCACTCATCTTCGCGTTCTTCTACCTTCTCCTTAACCCTTTCACGTACAAAACCCTCCAAGCAGAGCTCGACAAGATCTTCCCGGAACCCATGTCTCAGGCTCTCGACAACGCCAAACTCGAGTCAATTCCTTATCTCAACGCAGTGATCAACGAAGCCCTCCGCCTCGGAACTCCCTTCTACGTCCCACGGATCGTCCCGCCACAAGGCGCTGTCATTGACGAACAGGCTGTTCCAGGCGGAACCATCGTCGCTCTCGCAGCATACTCTCAACAAATCTCAGCAGACAACTTTTACCCTAACCCTACGGTATGTCTTTCACCCCTCATCTTTACACTTCGCACAACGTCCTGAATCCTAAACCACCACCAAGGCGTTCAACCCGCAGAGATGGCTTCCCGACGGTCTAGGCCCGCATTCGATTCTGAACAAGTCTGCCATGTTCTCGTTCTCATCCGGTAAGTGTTTCCAACCAGCTGACGACGATAATGCGCCAATCATACGCTCATGATCCTTAGGCCCGTACGTCTGTGTCGCAAAGAACTTTGCGATGCAAGAGATGCGCCACGTTCTCGCCCGTCTCGTGCTCACTTTTGACATGACGTTGCCTGCAGAGTTTGACTCTGAGGCTTGGCTTGGCGGGGTGAGGAACATGCGTACTACGATTTTTGACAAGCCGCTGCCGATTAGAGCTGTGAGGCGTATGGGTCGAAACGTCGCAGTGCTGTAGGAGGAGGGTTCGTAACCGTGACGTCGAACACAGTAGTACGTTACATGTGATCTAGCGTAGACAGTCTGGTATACGAGCCTTTTTGTTTGACTATAGCGACTCTTGCTTGGTTTGCGCACACATACACGAGAGAGCAAATTTCTATGTACATCAAGATCATACTAGCCCTAGGGCCCTATTCGTACGGCGAAATATTTCATTTATTAGCCGTGTTGTTGACTAAATCCACCAGCTCTGCGGATCGGGGAACGATACGACAGCGGAACGGTTTCGGATGACTGCAAGAAAGAAAAAAACGTCGCTTTGAGCATCTACATCCTTGACTGCCTGCACGTACCTGACAATGCCATCGGTGTACTCTTCAGCTAATTGAGCGAGCGGACTCGGATCGTCTGTCTCTGGCAAGATCTTAAAAACGGCCAGTGTGGTGGCCATTAGGATGTACCCCGCGGAGGTTGCGTAGTCAGCTCCAGGACATATGCTGGTAGAACAATCAGCGCAGTCGCACAGCACCATCCAACCTGTGTGGGAACGTACCGCCTGTTGTAGCCAAAGACGTAACGACGAGGATCCCTGAGAGCTTCGTTGCCATTGTCGAGAAAGCGGTCTGGGTTGAACTCGTCAGGATTGGTGTATTGCTCCGAATCGCGCGTGAATGCCCTATGTGGAATGAATGGGCTCAGCAAACGGCTCAACATGCCATCAGGCCATTTGTTTCGATAGCCATCCCGACTCACCAAGTGTTGGCAACTACGGTAGCACCCGCCGGAAGGTGAACACCGTTGATGACGTCGTCCTGTAGCGTCGTTCGAACCACTTGTTCGGCCGTTAGTGAGAAACGGAAACGGGGAAGGGATGATTGACACCATACTGATTGGAACCGGCGGTCTCCATCTGAGAAGTTCCTTGATGATACAAGTGAGGTAGGGAAGCCTCTCCCGGTCGGCGAACGTCGGCAGAGCTTTGTGTTCAAGCTCCCTGTCAAGCTCTGCTTGTGCTTTGGCCTGGAAAGAAGGATGGAGGGCCATCACGAGGAAGAATGTCGACAGGAGGCTCATTGTCTAGTAGTCGGAGGGGATCAGTGGGTAGGAACAACAAATGTACCTTCAGGCCGCTTACAGTGTCAGTCCCCACTATTGGCAGCATGAGCCTAGACAATGGAACATGATAGCGAAGTAAAGAACACACCGGCGTACAGGGTGGACACTGTGTGCTTCAAGCATTCGGTTTCTTCTTCGGTCATGGTGTCTGCTTTTCCTTCGAGCTGGTTCGAGAGGAAGGAAGGAACGGCGACGCCCGTACGCTAAAAACGCTCTATATAAGTACAAAACGATTCCAGAGCTGGACGAGTTCTCACCAATTGCTGCTTGACCGTCTCGAACGGGAGATTTTCGAATTTGCAAAGGGTTTCTCGGTACTTGTCCGCAATCTTCTGGAAACGGGTCCATCGCGGAGGGATATAAGCGACTGGTACAAAAAATCCGACGTGCTCAGCTGGTGAAAAGGTGAAACGGAGGACCGGACGAACGTGCAGGAATGTAGTCAATGAGCCACGTGAAAGGAGCTATAATTTCGGACATGTCGTTCACAACGGCTTCTGCAAGTAGCATCACCGCATCGTGTGGTCCTTCGACTTGGTGACCGTATGTAATCATGAGAAGGGTAGACGATATCGAACTAGTGGTCGTTTTAAGAAGACTTGTCCTCTTTCCGATGAAAGCCAGACGTACAGCTGTATATGCTCCAGAAAAAAGAGCGGGTCTTGCAAGAGCCTCAACGCGAATTGTCGCGCTTCTTGTTCTTGTAGGCCTTGATAGCTACGAATGGCGCGAGCCGATAATTCCGCTTGCATGAGCTTTCTGCTGTGGCGCAGTGGTTTCGTGTAACTTTGAACTATACTAGAGGTATCGTAGCCGCTCCTAGAAGTAGCTCAGGTTCAACGTAGGACTCGTAAACTACTAAACAGTAGAGCACGTACAGCTCGGCCATGCGTGGCACTTTGGGTTTATCTGCATACTGGGCCGATTTTGGACCTTCGAAGAGCTGGGACGCAATCGCGTACGAGTTGATGACAATCATGTGTTCTCGAAAAATGCGCAGCGTTATGATATCGCCTGAGACTCGCAGTGATGAGTGGTGACAGCTCATACAAGGCCCTGAGGACTTACCATATACGCGGGCCCATTTAGTAAACTGCAACCAAGATTTCTCTTGTGGCATTTGGAAGGCATTGCCCACTATAAACGCGGGCCTGGGACCTGGGCCACTGTGCTTGCTCCGCGAATGTATTGTGAGGTACGCGACAAAGATTGTCGCTGACCCTAGTAGAAGTAAAACGGGAGGGAATTGAGACATGGATGGCTGACTTGAGGAAGCCGAAATCGGGTACGACTGACCTTATAACCTTGGATATCCCCAATACTTTCCATCGACAATGAGTTCCTATCATGAGCGACGCACTCGTTATTACCGACCTCGCGCTGCCCCAACAAGCTTGGCCTATTCATAGACAACGAAGAGCGATAAGTAGTCCGGTAAGTAGTCTGGGTTACTGTAATTGCTCATTGTGCTTATCTTTCGAATCGAATTTGGAACTAGTCCGACGTCCTTCCCAGTCTGCTCTGAGCGAATGCTATAATAATATGTCAGGATGGGTATATATTTGCCCCCTTTTCAGCAAATGATACCAGTAACATCTTGAGTTCGGCGAACTGACCATACATGTCTTCTTCCGAGCTACATACCAGGATCTTCCAAGTTGCTGCGGAAGCGACTCGCTTGAGCCTCTATTCGTATCCACAAGGAGAGCGTCGTGAACTATGCGAATCGCAACACTCTGGTACTTACTCAACATTCATGTGTCCCCCATGAGCGTCATGATCCTTGCTGCAGTCTCCGTTGATACTAAGGGTCAGAAGTCACAGACGAGGTACATACCTTCAGCTTCGTGCCATATATTAACTTGTTGATATTAATAAGTACTGTAGCGATTTAGCAAGCCATACGCAAGGCCACCACTTTTAAATCGATCAGGTCGGCCGGTCGTATGAACTCACTCTATTCGCAATCCCATGAAGTAAAACCTGTAGATGTTGTCAGCAGATGTCGAACACGCACCATAGCATGAGTACTCACGGGCAGGTTGGATAGCCAGGACTTGTACCACTCCGTAATAAGTAGCAGCGATCCCTACACACGTGAAGCATACTGTAGTTCAAATTTACTACATGTGGCGATCATCTACCGCAATGGCGGCTCAAGGCTACGTGCGTGCGGTAGGAATCCTTGTATCGTTTGGATCGCTAAGAAAGAGTGAACTTTGTATGCCTGGCATACTGAAGAACAATCGTCGGGAGCGAATGGCTGTCGACATCTTAACAACCCTCCCAAAGCCCCGCCACACCGTCCAGACCCTCCACCTTGCAGATCGCATCAAGTGCCAGAGCAGTCGCAAGGCCAGCATTACCAATGCCAACGCCAGATTTCCCATATCGATAGATAATCCCCGCGCTCCATGATCCGTCTTCAAGCTGCATGGCCAACAGCCTCCGCGTGTCTATCTCGTTCCGTATGCCGACGTAGGCGCAAGCGACGATACGCATCGCCAGCGCCATCGCGTCTGCAGGTGCCCCCACGAGTTCTCGCAGCCGTTCTATCAACAGAGGTCTGAAAAGCTCGCGCAGCTTCTCGTCCGCTGACGTCTCGAGAAGGCGATTGAGGAAATAGAGGAAAGACTCTGCGGAGGCGTAGTAGCGGGTTCCGTCGAGGTAGGCTCGGTGCTTTAGGACATCAAACACCCACGCCTGCGTGGCGGAAAGTCCAGAGCCTCGTCCCTGGGAATAGAATAAGGATAGGACGTTGACGCACACGACGGGGTCGGTCCTTCTGCGCTTGCGATCAAAGTACGTCTGCGGCGGGGTCAATCTAGGCACTGTTCGACCGTACTAAGGAAGAAAGATACCTCAATAATCCCGTCCTGGTCTTGGAAGGTCAGCATTTCGTCCAAGACTGCGTTGATGACTCGGCGATCTTGCTTGAGCACAGTGAGAGCAATAGATGTTGTATCAAGGTCCATGGGGTATTCCGATGTAGTCAAAATCGGCTTGCCTGCAGGCTTGTCAGAGCTTCGCTCCTCAATCGGATTTGACCTGTTATACGCACCTTTGAAGAAATTCCACTTTCCAGACGATGAGTGTTCTTCTAGATTCACCAGCTGCCTATGTATCAAACGATGTTTTGAGTACTATCCAGGAAGCCACCGTGATAGAAAGCTCACCTTCGCTTAGTCACGTCCAAGATCAGAAGTTGGGTGAAGTTCTCCTCAAAGATGACATTCGTGTTGGTAACCGAATGCATTTTGCCAGCGTGTGCGTCCAGGAACCCGCGTCCGCGTAAGAGAGGGTCGCAGAAGAGATGGCGTAGGGAGGTGCGCACACTCTCCAGCTTTCCGAATATGACGCCTTGTATCCCGAGAGATCGTGCCGCCAAAACGTTCTCGGCCTTGTCGTCGACAAACGCAGTAGTCGCTGGGTCACTGCCTATCGCGTCTAAAACGTGGCGAAAAAAGCCGATGCTTGGCTTACGCATGCCTGCATTTGCAGAGGTGAATATCTTCTCAAATATAGACCAATCTCCCTCCCGCTCTCGTAGGAACTGGTAGTCTGGGTGGGACATGTTGGACATGGCGAATACGCGGAGGTGACCTTGTGTCTCCGCTTTGAGCTGAAGAATGAAAGAGAAAAAGTTGTGGTTGAATTGGACTGATTCCCGCGCGTGCTGGAATGCGAGCTCAAGTTCATGAACGTCAAGGGACCATTCTTCGGCTGCGAGGCTGAAGCATTCGTCTTGAGAGAGTTTCCCGCATTCGTAAAGCCCCCAAGTGGTCGAGTGAGTTATGGCGCGCAGGACCTTGGAAGGGATGTTCGTCGTCGTCTTAGAAGACCAGGTGAAGAGTACATCTCCGATATCGAGGATCAGGGTGTTGCATCGAGGAATAGCAGACGGCCAGCTAGTCATAGTGTGGATGAGACAAGATGGGACATCACCTCACAGGTAGCTTACTGGGGTCCATATATCGCTGCAAAAACATCCTTGATCTTCATCCTGCAAGGTCAACATTTAGCGCGCTGTAGATGACTACTTATCGCGATAGAGGATTGAACGCACCCGCTTTTAGCAGTACTTTTGTTATCAATGAGTAGACTCGCGCCGGACCTACATTCAGATCCCCAGCGGGCTTCCTCTGCTGACTTTGCAGCTACCAGTTCTAGTGACTCATGCAACGCGCTTCGAATTGCATAAGGCGATGAAGCACACTAGACCCGCAAAGCAGCTATCGACAAGGCTACCACAATGAGGGAACTTGCGACTGCACGGAATTGTAACATCAGCATCCCGCTGAAGGAGACCAGTTACTGCCACATACCGGAGATATGCCATTGCTCTGTTGTTTGAACCGAACAGCCGATAACGAAAGGCCTACTAGTTGCTACCGCTGACCGTTCATGGCAGCATGTAAGCCGCAGTCCAGACCACGTATAGCCGTATCGCTGCTGCTGGAGCTGAGAGAGGCCACCGTTGTCAGTCACTGCACATTGAGTGGCAATTGCAAACCGCTGGTTGATTTCCCGCTTTGTTTGGCTGTGTTAGGAGTCAAAGCTGACCGTTTCCAAACTTGTCTATTGGGCGTCTTATTCCGGAAGTGTCCGAGCGGATCACACCGTAACACTCAGCACTGTGCTGATGGCCCTTTCTCTCGACGGAGGTAGTGCATGAAGGCGTCCTCAATCTCCAACTTGCGATACTAACAGCAGAACGTTCAATGCCCGCCTTGCTTATTCTCCATCCGGATTGTACCTGGAATGATGCGTTGGACTCGTAAGTCCGATGTGGCTCTGGATGGATGTGATAGTTCCGGACTGATAGCGCTTTTCGCAGGTGTGTGCTGTCGCTCGTGAAGGTGCAAGACGAGGCTCTTGTACAAGACTGCTGTAACTGCAAGATGAAATGCGTGCGTACTACAATACTGGCTGTATTGAGCCTATTCACGGACCTGCGTGCATTTAGTTCCATCCTTTGTCGCTGAAGGAGTTTCATAAGCAGCTGACTCTCACGTATCTTTGCAGACAGATGTCTTGGCAACCCCGGACTACAACTTCACTCGTAATCATCTTCATATATGTCCGGTCTCCAGACGCCAGTCCTCGACCATGCTCACCGTATAAAAGCTCGCAGGAAAGCCTCCTGGACCAGCACCAAATTACAACAGCACTCGTCCGTTGACTTACAAGCTTCCAACAACATTCAATTATGGCCTCCCCCATCAGTGTACGTCCTCTCGTTCGTGCGAGTGCGACGGGTCGTGTGCTGACCAGAACCTGTTCCACCTGAAGCAGCAGGTTCTCCTCAGTCAGAATCAAGTTCTCTTCTTTTGAAATGAGGCATGCGTCATAGCCTGAGCAAAGCACTCATGATCAGCAGCGCCATTGTTGAGAACATATAGACAGATGAGTAGCTCGTGAGTTTACTGATACACTATCGACGTCGGTCAGGCCGGAGATTGAACTACACCTCGCTTTGCTTCACAACGTTCCTTGTGATTCGCCGGGTCTCTGCCACATTTTCCTTCTCCTCGACGACTTCCTTCTTAGATACTGGCTTCTCGTTCTTTGGCTCTTCCGCAATAGTACCATCGCCGTCTTTAGCATTAGGATCGACAGCTGCTTCTGCTGCCAATCCTCCCTGAGCCGACAACTGAACGTTCGCCGCACCCTCCTGCAGACCTTCGCGACTTGCCTCATGGATCGTATCGCCACCAATAAGCGTATCCACACCAGCTGTCGGTGCACCACCAGTCTTCTTCGGTTCCTTTCCCGCCCTTCCCTTCCAACGCACCATTTTCTGAGCAGGTGCGCGTGGAGTACGAGCACGAAGCGGCTCTACAGCCGCAACAGCAGCATCACTGTTGATAGCGTCGAGTACATTCTGGAAGGTCACGCCGTATGTTTCGCCGATCGAACCGGTTATCTGTCGTAAGCCTTCGACCACGCGAGTCGAACGCTTGATATGCATATCTGCCTCCGGCCAACCTTCCAGAGAAAGCACGCTGTCGAAGAGTTTGACAATCGGCTGAGCTGTAGCGAGTACTTTGCGTGTTGGAGGGAGCTTCTTCTTGCCTTTTACAACCACTAAAACCGGTTGGATCTGATAGCGGTACTTCTCCATCGCGTTCGCAAACTCCATGAGTAGCTCGGTGATGGGGGAGGCAGCTGCGCTTATGACGAAACGGGAATTGTCACCTCGCCGACGGATAAGTGCAGATTCCTGAATGAAAAAACGTTTGAGCCGCAGGCTGTTTTCATCCGAAAATAAGCTATCAAGGTCTCCGCGCGACCTAAAGTGTTCCGCGTCGCCGATCTCAATCTCGCAGTAGCCGACGACAATGTATACGAGGACCCAAAGCATGGACTCGACGTCGTCCCTCAGGGAATATTTTCCGGGAGGAGGATTGGTCGAAGAGTAGACGGATTGGAATAGCCACGTTCCCTATATAGTTTAACGGTAGAATCAGTAAAGTGGGTGGAAACATCTCGTGTATATGAGCACAACTCACGCCGCGTTGTTGGTGGTCTGCGGAAACTCGGAAAGCACGATCCCAGTCACCCAGGACCCCTCGTCCTTCAGCAGTGACCATGATATTATTGAGGCTTATATCGCCATGAATGAGTTTAGCCGTGGTAAACGCTGCATTCAATGCTACCACACCGATACTCGTCAGCAGTAAGCATCTACTATACACTCGATAGAACGTACCGACGAGTGCATCGCGTACCGCCGTCACAACGGTCTTGGTGTTCTTCGCCCTCTCCAAAGGGAATAGCAACTCTTGCACAATGCGAACGTGCGTTTGTTCGAGAATCCTTCGCTGGCCACCCCTTGTAAATTTCTCGTGATTCTGGGTCTGCGTCGACTGCTTGAGGCCATTCTCGTTCTTCACAACGCCGGCGAAATGAGTGAGCGGGATATGGGGCACGCCAAACTCAGTCAGGCGGGCGTAAGCTTTGACCTCGTTGTTATCATCCTCCATTACGGGCCAGACGTCTTTGACAAAGACAAGATTCTTGCCTTGCACATGGTAGCCGATATACCCTCTGGTACAGAATCTGCTCAAAGGCGTCGTTTCATAGATAGGTCTGCGGACCAAGATATCCATGAAGGTGCCATTGGGAATTTCCGAAACAATTCTGAGCTTGTAGACGGGGTATTCCGCATCGAGGGTGGAATGAGCGTCCGGGATTAACGGGAGTTCTTCGGCTTGGACCTTCCGGAAGTAATCCTTGAAAGCGTTTGTCAAGTCTAGCGACTCTGAGTGTGTAGCGAGCGTCGCGGTACGGTCACGACCACTGATGGCCTGGTCGAATAGCTCGTCAAAGAGCGAAAGAAACTCAACAAAGGGCTGTGGCTCCTTGACGTAGTCAAAAGGCGTCGTGATCAGCACCCCGGCATGGTCCCAGCGAGCGATCCGCGCGTGAGAGTCGAATAGGCATACTGAGTATATGCATTCGCGGTGCTGTCGAGAAAGGAGTGCGTTAACACAGTCGATGACAGTGTAGAGAGCGTCCGAGGTGGCGACTGGTCGTCGCGATATTTTGTTGTAGTTGAAAAAAGGATCTGTCGGGCTGATGGAAATGAACATCTCTATGGCCGCCCAGTCGTCGGCAAGGGACCTCAAGCGAGCGTGCTTGCTATAACAGGCCAGGGCAGGGCGACACACGACGGTTCCTTCGGCCTCATTGTTATCGTTGTCAATCTTGAGAGTAGGATGATAGTCTTTCTTTGCTGCGACCTTGAGCCTTGAGCAGATTCGATTCGCTCTCAAAGCCCTTTCCTACGTATCGCACTATTAGTTAAAGAAACTCGCAATGAGATGAGAATACGTTACAAACCATAGCGGAGGCCATAGCAGTAATATCTGACACTGCCGCAACCTTCTTGAAGGCCGCTGTGCACTGGGCATAATCAGCGTCGTCCATATCCTTGGGCTTGGCCAGAGACTTGAAAGGACGAAGCAGGTCGTCGGACGGAACTTCCACAACGTGCTCCACTAAGGGAAGAAGCATGCCAATCATTCGTCGATCCATACCAAGATGTGATCGCTGTATGACGCTGTGGGAGAGGAGTGGTGGTGAAGGTAAGGAGGAAAGGAAGAGCGGTAGAGGGCTCACGCTAAGTATTCATCCTCCGCTCATGTACTGCCCAAAAGGGAAGTTGCAGCCTACAGCCTCTCTGGCCGTTCTGACCAGCCAATCATGGCCGAATGACCATGAGGCCGATCCCTGGTCATGGCCGGCATCTTCCAGTCGTTTGGTCATTGGGACTCCGTTCAACCTCGCAATCGGTCCTGCGATGTTCCCATTATTACCAGGAGAACGGCTGTTTCTGCTTTCCCCAGAGCTTATGATTAAGATGAACATCACAGTACTTGCACAATACGCTCACCTGCCAGCGCACTGTCCCCACATTCTTGTATTGAATAAGACACTGCCCGGAACCTAGCGGTGGAGTTCCTAATGTCAGAAGAGGAGCTTGGAGGCAAAGGAAAGATAGACGAGTTAGCACGACCCAGAACTCGATCGCTGCGCAAGCTCACCGTGGTACTCAGTGTCCGAGACGACACACTGTAAGCGCGCTGCCACTGGCAGTGGCTACTACATCCCGCCGCATCCCGCCGTATGGGGCGCATCACTATCTCACGTGCCGAACACATCTCATTTTTCCGATCGGCTCTACCAATTCAGAGTCTGACGTCGCAGCGTCAAGTGGCCTTCTGAGACTCTCGATTCCCTCCGTACAACTTTTCTCTGTACTAGTACTTCCTTGGTCACTGGTGGGAAAGACATGCGAAAGTTCAAGCAAAACTTTCTAAAACTGTACATACTCCTCGGAAGACCTCGTTTGCTGCGACGGTCATTGCTCTCTCATGTAAAGATGTCGTGGACACCGTGTTGCTCAAAGGGAATAACATGGCTTCACACCTTTCAAGAAATAACTTCCACCCAGCTACAGAGCTACAGAGTCCTTTACAAACGGCGCCAATGCCAACCCGCTAATCGGGGTAAAGCTGCGCAAAAAAAGTCATTGTTAAGCACAAAACTGCCTGTCAGCTAAAACGGTACACTCACCTTGCCAGGGTTGAACAAGTTCAACGGATCGAGACTCTGCTTTATACTTTTCATAAAATCGACGGTACCCTGACCGAGCTCGTCCACCAAGTACTTGCGTTTACCCTCCCCCACCCCGTGCTCCCCCGTACCTTCCCATTCAAAAGCCTACCATGTCAGTGATCCCGTTATACAGGAAAAGGAGGGGAAAGACACGTACAAGTCCCATCCAGCGCAATCGCCCGCTGGACCAACCTCGCGCACGCCTCGTCCAGCCTCTCCCGTTCCTCCTCGCTACGGTAAACCATCATCGAGTGGAAATTGCCGTCGCCAATATGGCCGCCGACGATCCCCTCTAGCCCCGCCTCGTCAAAATCCTTTTTCGTGTCCCGGACAAGGTCGGGCAGACGCGACACCGGTACGCTGACACACAAACGAGAGGGAGAGAGAGAGAGAGATGTCAGCACAAACACTACACAGAAAGAGAGAAAGAGGAACCAAGGGTGAAAACGCACCAAACGTCAGTGACAACCCACCCCTTTCCGGGGAACATCCCCGCACACGCGTTCATCGCATTCTTCCTCACCTCCCACACCCCTTCCGCCTCTCGCTCGTCCGCGGCGTATTCGAACCCGGTCCCGCCGTGCGCAGTCGCAACTTCGCGCACAACTCGGGCCGTCTCGGAGAGCATTAGTGGGGTCGGGCCTTGCAGTTTAAAAAAGAGGCTGTCGGAAGGGGGCCATTGCCTGAGAGGCAAGGAGGAGGAGGTGTTGGAGTGTGTAGAGGCGAACAGGTTGAGTGCGCGCATGCCGAATGTGTCGACGAGTTCCATGCACTCTGTGTGGTCAAACAAGCAAACGTCAATGATACGTGGCTAACCAAGGACTAGAGGGGCAGGGGGCTTACGGACGCCAACACCACGATTCAAAATCTCGATGGCTGCCTTGGACGCGCTATGTACGTCTGGGAACTGGACGACGGCAACTCGGGTAGGGAGGACGGGTGCGAGGCGGATCGTCACTGTGAAAGGTGGCAGTATGAGTAAGTCCAGACGCTGGTACGCGATAGAAGGATGGAAGGATGCATCTACCTTCGGTGACAATTCCCAACGTCCCTTCCGCCCCGATAAACAAGTGCGTGCTGTCGAACCCTGCCGAGCTCTTGCGCGCCCGACGGCGGGTTTTGATGAGTTTACCAGAGGGAAGTACGACGGTCTGTCAAGGGTTCAGCATTTTTTTTTGCGATACATGTGTGAAATGGAAAGGGAGAGGAAGGCCTGTGGAGGTGCTCACTGCGTTGAGGAACCATTCTGCACGGGCGGTGCCATAGCGTACGGCGTTGGCTACGTGTTTTTCGCATACGAGTTTTAGAGCAAGTTTGTTGTGCAAAAGAACTGCGGGTGGGACTGACTGCCAGAACACCCGGTGGCCATCATCCCTCCGAGGGTAGCGCCGAGGCTTGGGTCAAGCTTTTGTGAGGAAGAGAGGACGGGGTGGTGTCAGTGCACAATACGAATGCGGGAAGGAATAGAGTTTCGATCTACGGGAAAAAACAGTGGTATGCCTAGCTATTCGTTAGTACGCATGGACATGTCTCATGATGAGGACAACGGCCATGAGTACCTTTTTCTTTGAGCGTAGCATTGACGTCCACCCATTTTGCGCCAGCTTGAGCGACGAGATCTCCGTCTTGTTCTGTTGAGCGAAGAGTGTTGATTTTATGAGTGTGACAATAAGCAAAAATCACTGACGGTTTATCTGCAGGATCTGGTTCATGCGAGAAAGGTCAACGCAAATTCCCGCATGTTTGTTCTATCACCAAAATTGAATTAGGACTCGGACACTATGAAAAGTTGACAAACAAAACTTTACTGCAACATGGTGCCTCTCGAGACTTGTGGCCCCTGAGTATGGTATGATGGGCACACGGTACTTGTGTGAGACGTCTACGGCGATTACGACGTCCGCGGTGGACTGTGCGAAGACGACGATTGTCGGTACGGTTGCTAATCCCAAACACCAACAAAAACATCTTTGTTAGAGAACACGTCATGTCAGGGCACAGACACAACCTAGGTTTGCTGCTCACCGGCTTTCGCATCTCCATATGCCTTCCCATGCTCCTCTAGCACAGCTTGCTCGGTCGATGTTGAACCAGGCGGCAACGTCTTGACCAAGTCGTTGACGGCGTTTTGATAGTCTGCTTCTGTGCCATATTGGTTGTTGAACATGACTGCACTGTCAGTGCCAGATTGTGTGGCCATTTGGGGATTTGTGCATGATACGGTTGAGAGGGAGTTTGAGAGCCAGCCCGAGAGGCTGCTGCTTTCACATGTGGTGTAATTCTACTGGAACTGGCCGGCTAAAGCACGCTACTGTGCTTCATACTATACTCTGTAGTTGAAACATGCAGATTGGCGTCAGCAACATAAGTACACACTTTGAACGGAGCATGCTTACGGCCCGTTGCCTCAACAGAACCTTGTACCATCGTGCGGTCTGAAGCTGGCAGTTCAAAGTGCACATGTACACTCGCGAGACGATCCCTCCTCTTCCCACCGCACTTGAGACTTGACCGCAGCTCGGTGTTCTATAACAGATTTTGACATTGCATGTGTACTCACGGGATGAGAGTGAGAATATGTTGACCGGAACGAGATACGGAGCACCCAGTTCGAGATGATAAGATCAACCCAGGATCAATCAACCTAGTCTCCCCGAGGTAGTCTCCCCGAGGCAGAGTAGACAAGTTCAACTTTCGTGCCTCAAGATCACTGTCTGACAATCCACCCAGAGTCTGTGTACAGAGTCCTCATCGCACCTGCTAGCACTACAGATGAACATTTATTCATACTCAAGCAAATGGAAGATGTGGCAGACCACACTGAACCCCTGTGAATATCTGACCGTCGATGCACAAACCACGAGGAGTAACTGGCCCCGTGAAGGTGACAATAACAAGACGGGACGAACGAGCAGGACCGGCGTAGAGAGATGGCTCTCACGAGAAGGTGGTGCTCCTTTGTGGCGGGTCTGAGGAGTGGACATCACCGTACCCTTTTGCGGATGTGTTGGTCCTCCAGCTGCAGAGAGACCCATAATTGACTGACTCTGATTACTGTGGGACTGCTCCAGCAACACTTGCATCGAACGTGGCCAGCTGGATAGAATACTTCTATCTGGCCACGCTGCCTTGGGCCGCCAGCAGACTATGTAGTTCGGACATTAATGTGGATGTCTGATGAGCCATGGGTCATCTGTAGGAACCTTGTACTGGACTCGAGATCCGACTGACTTGGGTACTCGTAGGGTACGACTGACACCCCTCCTCCGCCAACGCATCCCTCCCTGCAGCCTCTGTCTGATGTCTCCAACACACTCTCGCCCAGCATTGCAAACCACGCTACAAGCAGACCGCGCAGCCAACAGGACGCCGCATACAAGAACAGCATCACCGCGCAGGCTTGCTTGATCCGAGTCGTACGGTATGCCCATGACCGCCCTTACGACCACTTGCTCACTTTCCACACCTCTAGACTACCTACCACGACGAACGAACGAACGACGGGGCCGACATGGGGGGCGCATGCGCAGTCTCCCTTGACCTAGGTTGTTTGCGCTCGGCGACCTACGCTCGTCCCGCTCGTTGGACTGCAAGCGCGGTGGAACAACCTGCTCCCGTAGTAACCGTAACAACGGCAGGCTCGCTCGTAAGTAACATGTCTTTCATGTCTGAGCAAGCTCACCACGACTCAAATTCGGCTCTATAAAGCCTGCCTTCAGGTTCGCATCGACAGCAGAGAAGAACACGTTCTACGGCGATGACATGCATGCAGCCTCACCCAACAATTCTTAGGGGACCGAAAAACAAACCGCACGTACGACGGGTTCCGATCGTAGCGGCAAACACGGTCGCAAAAAACGGAACCATCCTAAATTCGTTCAAGTTCGGTCTCAACACCACCACCCGCCCAAGCCACACTCCTCTCAGTCCAATAAAATTGAACGCCCGAACGCCGCGAAAAAATCAGACTGTGAAAGTAATCAAACCTGTATTCGACCACCTCCGAAAAAAAAAACAGGGGCGGGAATAATAGTTGCGTTTGCGTCGCGAGCTGTGCCTGTTCCCCCACCCCTGACGCGGATGGATCCAAGATTCCAGATTTTCTTTTCTTTCTTTGGGACTTTCCGAGACTTCAGACAGTCAAGCAGGGTTGGACGAACCTCGCCCTAATTGGTTGTTTTTTTCGGTGTTAACGGTTGCATTTTTCCTTTCTTCCCTTCTTCCCTCGCCCTCCCCACCTCTCTCTCTCTCTCACTCGTCTCCGTCGTCTTCTCACCTCACATCTCTGCATTTCAAGATCCAGATAGAATTCAAAAAGTGAGGTATGTGGAAAACCGGTCTACCGCTGATGCTACAACACCAGATGCATACATAAAACAAACAAACAATAAATCCAGGGAGCGCAAGGGCATAAAGAAAAGCGTCGGTGAGTGGGTTTAATCCGTGAAAAAAAAAAGAGTTCGTTTGACGAGAGAGAGACAGGAGAGGGAGATTATAGCTTGTACAACCTCAGCTGAGGTTTTCTACAAACGATGAGCGAGCGAGAAATAAAACAAAAACAGAAGAGGAACAAGTGACGAGATGCGGGATGTGGGTAGGTGGCGTGGACGGTAAGATAACAACAGGGATCAGTAACGATGACAGAGAGGATTACACGGCAGACATAGCAAGCGACGAGGTCCATGGGTATGTTGTTCGTTTTTGTTTTCGCGTCTTGGGGGTGGAGGACGAGCGGGTCGCTTGACCATAGTTACCTCTTAGAGGAGCCGGTAGGGGCGATAACACGCAGCGTCGGTGCTTCACCGTCGGGCTCCCAAAACTGGGTCGTTTTGGGTCTGTCAGGCAACACAGCACCCGCCTTGCGTCACAGCATGACCTCGCGAATCTGGATAAGATATAAAACAGGGGAACAATAGAGTAGTCAGCACGCTGTATGTAGATCTTGTGACAAAAGAAAAGAAGAAAAGCCCTGAAAACCTCCTCGCGAAATCGCGCCGAGGTTCTCGGACGTGTGTGGCCTGTGACTTACATTTTTACTAATGAGGGTACTGGAGATCAGATGGCAACAGTTTGGGATTAGAGTTTTTTTTGTGCGAGGATCGGGAGTTGGGGTTTTTTAAACATTGCATTGATGCCAGGAATCGGCAGGGGTGAGGGTGAGGAGGCGGAGGCGGCGCGTCATGAAAAGAGACAATGAGTTTTCGCATGAACAAACGATTACACCAACCGAGAGTGCAAGATGATGATAGAATGAGAGAAAAGGAAAAATGATTACACGAACAGTAATTCCATAAGGTTCAAAAAGAATGATAAACCTGCGACAGCGAATGCGAAGAAGAAATGAAGGTGACGCAACAATGCATATATGTAATAATGTACGACCAAGGATTGCTGAGTTGAATGGCCTTCGTGCTGATCGTAGCCCGGAATGATATAACACTATATCAAAGCGGCATCCTCGAGACTTTGACGAAGGACAATGCTGAGAGTTGGGGATGCGACAAAATCGCGAATGTTGAGCGTGGGGTGTTGCGGCACAAGCAAGACGAAAGCCAATGGGGTGGGAGCGGGGCAAAAGAAATGGAAAGACTCACTCTGTGGATGTAACATGGTCAAATTTCGTCAGACAGGGCATCTCTGATTCACACGTACCTTCAACTGCAGCCATGACCACTCGAAGCATGGCAGTGTCTGTGGCGGTGGTGATGCTTTGGAAGGATATGTCAGTACAGCGGACCGCAGCCATTCATATGAGCGGCGGTCGCGGAACATTGGACACCCCAGGTCAGAGAACAGACGCACTGAATGTATATCTCACGCTCCTTCTGATTCGCTTTCTGCGCAAGTCTTGCGAAACGTTTCCTAAAGTAATCACGACCGGCGCGAACGTCATTTGCCTCACCGTCAAAGTCCTGTGAAGAGCACACACGAGTCAGTCACTCTGTCTCCCAGGAGCGCATGCCTCCCCACGTCTGCGACGTACAGGGAAGAAGTTCTTGATATCGGAATGTGGTATTTTCTTCTGGAACAGATCGTCCTTATTGAGGAACAAAATCTGTTGAAGAAGCAAACGGGTCAGTAACCTAATAGTCGGAAATGCACGGAATTAAAATACAATCGACGTCTGTTTAAACCACTGTGAATGGCATATCGAGTCCCAGATGGTCATTGCGTCTTGCATTTGGTTCTGCAGGTACCGATTAATCAGCTGACGGCAAGACGAGCCGAACAAATTCGGGCACTCACCGCGTCCTTGTCCTCAATCAGACATTGATCGTACCCGCTCAAGCTGACCAAAAACAGGATACTCGTCACGTCCTGGAAGCAGTGGATCCACTTCCGCCGCTCGCTCTTCTGCCCGCCAACGTCGACCATGAGCATCTCGTTTTCTCGTAAGTTGAAGACCGTCTCTGTGATGCCTATTGTCCGTGCGCGGGTGTGGACAATATCTTGCTCGATCGGCACATAGAACTGATCGAACAGTCGATCGAGATCACCAAAGAAATAGCTCAAGCTATGAAAGAAACAACGTCAATACATGTACTCGCCAGCATAGAGGCACGATATGATACATACTTGTCTGGAAGAGCGGCCTCGTTCCCTCGTTCCCAGCACTTTTGCACACTCGGGTCTTCCCACAACCGCCGTAGAGGTTCCAGGTACTCCTCTGGGAACGGCTGTCCGTCTCGAATATCCTGCGCCTCCTCGATCAACTCGATGTACTGCAGGTTGTCGTCCGAAACTTCCAAGTTCATGTCGACCATGGCGTCAAGGAGGTACTTGAGACCGTGTGTGAGGTTGTTGAAGACGAGTTGCCTGTACGACTCGACTTCCTGTGACGAGAACGGCACCTTGTGAATCAGGCGCATTTGCTTCAATATCGTGGACTTGCCGGAGTCGCCAGACCCGAGTAAGAGGACCTGGAAAAGATCGTGAGGGACCACGTCGGTTGCAGCCGAGTACAGCGAGCTCTCTTACCTTGACTTGATGTGCCATCTTCGCTTTTGCCTGTGGCAGCATATTGAGTACATGCATGCGATTGTAAGTATTGAAAGAGAGTTGGCAACAAACCTCTTTCAGCTGCTTTTCAGCCTCCCGGTGCATCCTCTTGTCCTCCTCTGACACCTCGATCTGCGCTGTAGACATACACGCGCCCATGGCCAGAGATGTATTGGGGAAAGGAAGGAGCGAGGGTGGTGGAAGAAAGCAAGGGACGTCGGTGCGTAGGTGGGACGACGTAACAGAGAGAGGAGGACGGGTTTATGCTCCGACTACAAAGAAAGAAAGAAAGGGCGGTGTTGGATCAGCAGTGAGAACACAGATGAGGTGATGCAGAGATGGAAACACATGTCCCGGACGCTCACCCTATGTGTGTGCGCAACCGTACAAAGGCGCGTTTGCCTGTGGTTCAACGTGTGCGACGATAGGAAAGAAAAGGAAAGGAACGGGTGGTATCAAAGAGGTGCGGGAGGAGGGGAGGGTTCGGTGGGAGGAGGAGCCTCGACGAGCGGGCGTAACCCTGGTTGCTGAGCTCCTTGCGCGTTTGTCGTGTTTCTCGGGGCTCGGAGGCTTTCCGTAATAATGTCGATAACGATTTCATTGGTTAGCTTTCATTTCGTCAGTCGGAGATTGAATGTGTCATTAATTCACTTACTGTGCCTCTGTATACAAGCTTGCTTACAGTATCAGCCAACATCACCACAATAGCCATGCCAACTTATTTTTCGCGTCGTCGTCGTTTGTCTCAGCTGAGGAGGATATAATTTTACCCAGCCACTACACAGACATGCAACGGACGGAAAGCCAAATTTTACTATGTATGTAACAGTCACTCAGAAACCTCACAACGAATTTGAAGCTCAGGCTGTCAATTGCAAGGATCAACATCAAGTACAACATCTTTAATTTACATGGGATGCTTTCGAGCAAATCCCTGGCAAAGATGTGCTGTGTTTCTTCTCCATCAGGGTCATCAAAACAGCGACCATGTGGATGTCATAGGGAGGGTCTGCCAGTCGTATACGGCGCAAGCACATACAGTAGGCTGTCGACAGTCATAGTCGTGAACAACGTTTCGAACGTCAGACTCACAAACGTATCGAGGTACAGAGTCCAGACATCTCAGCAAGGCGCATGTCTCACTTGAGATGACATTTTCGCTCGCAAGGTATTCAAACGACCTGTCTATAGCCGCAAACCCACCTTGCTGTAACGCCGATGCCTACGCAGCAAATATACAAGAACATCCATAAGACACAGCAGTTGAGAGCACCCGCATCTGTGCAGTCTGGCAGATAGGAAGAGGATAGGTTTCGGATGAGTGAGACGATAAAAGGAAAAGAAGACTGTATATAGACATTACAACTTGAACATGCGGATGGTATAAAGTATGATGCATCTGAAATGGGGAAATAGGTTCAATACTGGTACAACATAAAGATCGAAGCCGTCGCAGCAGAGGAAAGAGGATGAAAATAAATCCAAGGACGAACAAACGATACCAAGCGAAACGTTCAAGCCATCGTGGTGCCTGGGACTGAAAACCCTCTGAACATATCAGAACTGGCGCGTAAGAGCACCCCTGGCCTGGGGAGGCTGTGAAGAATATTCTTTTTACGCGGGGAGGTCGAGAGCAGGGTAGGAATGTAGTCCGTCAACTCTGGACTTGCAGTACTAGTACTTTGGGTGTCGTAAAAGTGATACCGCTGGTGTTCCGACCCGGATTGCGTGTCTAATGAAGACAGCGTGAAGTCAGGGACCCATGTTTTGTGATGGTGCGAGGAAGAAGGGATAGAGACCGGAGCTGTACGCGATAGGGGCGGTGTCTGAGGCATTTCGGCAGAATCGTCCTTTTCCGTAAGTGGCGACGAGTGACATAAAGAAGGATTGGGCGACGGGAATAGCGGAGACGTGTCAGGAGTATAATAGACAGTCTCGCGCAAAGCGACCTCGCCATGTTCGACGGATTGGCTGCCCAGGTATTCGGACAGCTGGAAGGTGTCGGCGAGAGCCTGCGAAAGCAGAGGAGATGTGTCACCACGACTCGGAGATGTATGAGATAAATAATGAGGCGACGTGTTAGGTGAGGAGAGTGGGAATCCCTCCTCCTCATCCTCTTCTCCAATGACACCCGGCGGGGGTAAGGATGTACTAGGGCCTCCGAGACGGGAAAGCGACGGGGCCAGCGGTTCTTCGTCGGAATCGTCGTGGTTCGGACTTGCTGGTGTGGCAGCTGTTCTGCTTATCCCATGTCGCCTGTCAATCTCATCGACAGTCACGATTGCACCGAACCCTGGCAATTCCTGGCAGAGAGTTCGATGGCGCTGTGCGTGTAGACGAGCATGAGCGTCTGCGCTCGAGTTCCTGCGTCTCCGGGCGGCTCGTGTGAACTTTTCTTGCCATTCATCACCTTCCTTGAGGGATTCTTCGGTGATGGGATAACATTCCTGGCAGCAGGGGCGAAGGGGAACCGTTATAGCATCCGGGCGAGGAGGGTCGGGTAGCGAGGGACGCCTTGGCATGGGTCTGCGGTGGTGGCTGGCGTCTATTATACATGGTACGAGTGGCTGATGTTTGTATTCTTCTCGCGAGGGAGAGCGGGACCTTGCAAAGCTGTGCAGAGCACAATTGAGGTCCCATGGAGCTTATTGTAACACTGGGAACTGACCTCGGCAGAGGGACTGTGATTGTCACACCCGCGTCCTTGGAAGGACTGGCAGCTATAGCGCCGTCGAGCTCCGCGTCGCTCGAGGGCTGCCGTGAGCTGGATCTCTTCTTCCAGAGGGGCAGAGAGTAAGACTTTTTGACTAGCCGAGGCATGCGAGACTGAGCAATTGGGTCTGGGATGAGAACACACGAGTCCTGAAAGTGCACTTGCACTTGGACCTCGCAGGCAGTGTCGGAGGGGGGAGCTGTGGTCATGGTCGTGGACGATGAGGGGGGAGATGGTGGTGGTGGTTGTCGAGGAAGGAAGAAGACGGAGGGTAAAATAGGTTTAAACTGGGCTCCAGGTCACAAGAGCTGCTTAGCTCCAGCCAGAACCCTTAATGGCCCAGAAGCGCCCCATATAATACCCCCGTAAGGCAACTCTCTCATTCAATGCCGGCGGTACGAACGCCACAATCCTCGTCCTCGGATCCGAAACATCAGCCGTCGGCCGGTACTCGCGCCGCCGCCTCCAAGACCACTACGATGCTCAGCGTGCTCGTGCATTGCGTGCAGCACTCCCGTGAACAAGCGGCCATCGTGGGTTTTTACTGTATAAAATTTTTACACCGACACTTAACCCATTATGATAGGTCAACTTATGTCTATCCACCAAGTTGGACAATCGACTAAAAACCAACTGCTCCCCCACACGGTGTACTGGCGAAAAAGACCGCGAGAAAATATGAAGGGCAGGCGGCGATGAGCTCTTCTTGGAGAAGCTCAGAGCCGTTGTGAACGAGAAGGAGCCGCTGGCTCAGTGCACGTCACGGGTGGCTGCCGACGCCGCGCGCACAACGAGCCCAGTGTATGTAGACCGACCAGGGAAGACGTCGGCGAATACGCTCTCCGGCTCCAAGTGGATTGAGCTCGCTGTTTCGGTGGTCTCGCTCTCCGGCTCGCTCGTCATAGACTGCCTCTTCGTACGCTTGCAAGAACGCCTTCGGACTGACATCGACTCCATCACCCCTTTTCTTCCTTCAGACTTTCTACCCTCTTCGAGCCCACTTTGGCATCCATGCCCATCTTGCGCAAAACTCGCGTGGCAGGCGGGTTTCATACATAAACCCGCTTAATTCCTACGACACCTGTCCCTCCCAAGCCCACCCTCCAAATTCAACCATGTTCGCCCGTCTCCCTCAAACCCAGGCCGTCCGTCAAAATGCCCCGTTCATCAACACTCTGCATCTCGCCAATGTCAACCTCTCTCTCGGCCAACAAAACATCTCCAAATTTCAGCCCCATGCGCTCCAAGCGACCAACTCTCAGCGCGCCCAGCAAGCTCACGCTCCTGTCCCAAACATGAAAACATTCCAAATAGACACCGGCACCTTCCGCACCGCCGCAATCTCTCTCATGCAGAATATTGTCTTTCTCCTCCGCGTCACAAGTGAGTTATGCATCCCTCGCATTTTTTGTCAACTTACTGAGGGGGAAACTCGCTATCAGAGTGGAAAGCGGAGTATATCACCACTGGCGGATTCAACAGTGATGTGCCTCTGCCCTACTGTGAGTCGTCTGCTTTTGTCTCGCATCACAACTTTCACCCACATGTCTTCCAGTCTCCCTCGTTCACGACAGCGGGCTTGAAGACACATTCGAATCCGTCGTCGCTCAATTGTTTGGCGAAGCATCCGAAATAACCAATATCGGCATGTTCGCCGTGAGAGGACTGATCGACGCAACCACCGTGCCCGAAGTCATGTCCGCACTGCAATACGCAAAGCAATTCAATTTCACAGCCCTGGATAAGCTCTTCAACGACTATCCAGATTACTTTGTCATAGGCCGTTCCGGAGACTATTTTGCAATGCCCAGTACGGAATTACCCTCCCATTGTTTCTTCATACTCGTAATAACCCATGCTTCATTTAGCCGGGGCGGTCCAACAACGAGACACAGATGACGGACATTTTCCTGCGTTCTCCATCGTCAGCGGCCAGAATCATCTGTCTATCAAATGGGACAGCCATTTTGGGGACCGCTTCCTTCAGGCCATCTCGACGATCACAGCTCAGCTTCGCATTAAGGAGAAGAATCCTACTTTTGACGACTACATTGTAAGTTGAAAGTCCCTTGAGCGTAGTGCATCACCTTACGCCTTCGGACTCAGGCGTTTCATGTCGGATACTATATGCTTTCCCAAGGCTTAAACCCATTCAATTCGCTCAAGGCCTGCTTCCTGGGCACAGTCGGCTTCCGTCCCCATACTCAGACCTACTGTAGCCTGACCGACCCCGGTGATGGGCACGTTTTCGGCACCACTCGCAACCAGCTCTGGATGATGGGCGCTATTGTGCACGTTGAGCGTATGTTGCCTGGTTGACTACCAGGACTTTCCATCTCACCGGTCACATTTAGACCTCGAGCGGCCGGCCGGCCACGGTCGCAACGCCGTCGAGTCGTACCGCATCCCGTCCACTCTTGACTTTGCCCGCGTCCGTTTGCACACTGGCGACACGGCTCCAAACACGATCTTTATCGGGCGTCCGTTCCGCGACAGCTTTGATGGACTATTTGAGAAGGATTTTATCAAGCTCGTCGGAACAATTTCTGCCACCACCACGGGAATGTTCCAGCTTGGGGCGGCGGAGTGCAAGATCGCGATGGACGGGTTGCGGACGTCCCAAATGGTCAAGTACATGCGGGCCCTCGCCGGAAACGCCCTGCGTAACAACCGCCAGTACCTCTCCGCCGCATTCAACCTGAACAGTACGTTTGTGGATGACCTGGAGAAAGCAGCGGATGGCTCTCTTCGAATCAGGACGGAACACGAGATCATTGAAGTGCCTCGCCCGGTTGTGCAAGAAGGCGTGCAACTGAACCTTCCAGAGCAGCAAGCAGCTCGGCAGCGGATCGCGTTGCGGGCTGTAGAGCTAGCTGCCCTCGGCGGCTTCGATAAAGTCACTGTGGACGGCGCGAGCGATGACTATCCGAGCAAATGTCTCATTGACCAGCTAGGCTTTCGCAACTGCCTAGAGTTTGTGCACGAGGCACATTCTGTCGGTCTCACCACGTACATGTCGGCGGGTTTCAAATTCCAGCACATCCCTGCGGCGGTGTATTCTGGCGTCGACGGCATCGGCATCGGAGGCGCGCAAATCTTGCGTTACATGGATCAAGTGTCCGGCTATCATGGTCCTTATGTGAGTGTACACATCGCATTCACGTCCCCTCTCTGACAGACTGAACAGACCGAAGAGCGCATCGACGAGATTTATGCTAAACGCGGTAACGCTGCTGACAGCACGCGTGGCAAAGGCGCCCTTCTGCTTGCGCGCCTCGACCAGATGTACTACGAAGGTTCGATCACGAGGAACGGTCAGACGCTTCGGGAGAGGCTTTATCAAGCTCTCCTCAAATTTGGGGAAGTCGACGAGACTGACGAACTTTATCTCAAATACGAAGGCGTTGTCAGAAGAATCCTCGATGTCGATAATGAGGCGCTATATGTCTTAGGTATGGACCACGATGGCCAAATGCCCTGGCTTGGTCGCGCTACTCGCATTCTGCGCCGCGACAACCCGTCGCTTCTTCGCGAAGCCGCTTTGACACTCCCCAATGGCGAGGACAAGTGGACGAGGCTAGAGGAAAGCCTTAGGGAGTTTGTTGAGGCCAAAGAAGAGCGCAGCATCTTTTCCTTCTCGCTCCATGCGCCTTGGTCGGAAATCCAGCGTAAATACCACGCTATCAACAATCCCGGCAAGTCTGTGCGCGGCGAGACCCGCCTCGTCTTGAAGATCACACCTCCGGTGATTCCGCATGCCGCTGGTGGCGCTGACGCAGCTGCTGGAGCCGCCGCAGGTCCTGATGCCGCCGCCGTCGACGCTGCGGCAGGTGGGGACGACGTGGGGATGGACACGCAAGCCTGATTGCCTTCCAGTGCCACTCAAATTTCGTTAGACCTTCTGAACGATGTATACCAGGAACGGCAGTTGCATGGGACAAGCCACCGCTTATTGTGATGAAGAGACGGACGACGAGTGTCGTAGGGTCCCAGACGGAGCCTACTTTACACAAGCACAGAGGCTGACAGCGACAGTTACGGTCGTTAATGATCAAGGTTACTTTAGGTTACCCTCCTGCCGTACACAGTTCATTCTTCCTCTCTGAAACACCGTGACTTGAATAAAATATAGTCTTTTATAAGGTCGTACATAATCCTATATGAGCTGTCCTTCTTCCACCTTGCAGACAGCCCCCACAGCCAGTGCAGTCGCAAAACAGCGACTCTCGACGCTGGCATCTGTCTGCTCGGCGAGTCCGCGATTTTTCTTCGCCGTCCATGATCCATCCTCGAGCTGCATGGACAGCAGCTTCCCAGCATCCACAACGTCTGGTATCCCTACATTTGCACACGCCAAGACACGCATCGCTAATACCGCCGCGTCTCCCGGCTGCCCAATCAGCTCTTGGAGCCGTTCTTTGAGGAGTGGCCGCAACAAATGGTGCAGTGCGTCGTTCTCGACGAGCACAAGACGACTGAGAGCGTAAAGGAAGCTCTCCGCCCTCGAGTAGTAGCGGGTCCCGTTGAGGTAGCCTCGGTGTTTCAACACGCCGAGAACCCAGGCCTGGGTCTCTGCGAGCTCTGCGTCACGGTTTTGGCAGTAGAACAGCGCTAGAACGTTGGCGCATATGACAGGGTCCGCCCTGCCGCATTTGGAGTCAACAAATGTCTGACCATAGTTGACAGCAAGTAAGCATTCCATGATAAGAGAAATCACATGACAAGAGAAATTGACATGTTGACACTGACTTGAATGATTCCATCTTCGTCACGCAGCTGAAGCATCGCATCCATTACTGCGTTCACGGCTCCTTGCTCATACCCCGGCGCAAACAACGAGAGAGCGGCTGCGTCGACATCTAGGACGGCCTCCAAAAGAGTTTGTCGCTGAGCTATGTCGTCTATGCCTGCTATGAGCTGATTGTGTGCAACTCGAAGGCAAGTAGAAACCAACACGTCGCTAAGCCACACTTGCCTCCTTTTGGACGGCCCGCAACGTCGGCTAGTAAACCTCTGCACGACACATCATCATCGTAAGTGGCGAATATGCACGCGAATGACTCAAATACCTACATGTGCTCGATGGCCTCCACAGCCACTATCCGAGCAAGACGGTCATCGGAACTGATACTGTTGGTCGTCGCAAAGTCCAACATGCTAGCATGCTCGTGCAAGAATATTGCTCCCCTGCGGATAGGATCGCACAGAAAATAGCGCAACTCCTTGCGCAGATCTTCCAGCTTACTATACACCGCCCCTTGTGTCCCAAATGAACGAGCCACAAGCACGTTCTCTGCCTTATCATCCACGTACACGATCTCCTTCGGGTCGCCGCCCATCGCGTCCAAGACATGTCGGTAGAAGCCAAGGCTCGGTTTTCGCATCCCTGCTTCAGCGGAGGGGAAGATCTGATCAAATACCGCCCACTCGGCAGCGTGTTTGGCGACCAGAAGCTCGATGTCTGGTTTCGAAATGTTGGACATGGCGTAGAGGCGGAAGTTGCCGCCTAGCTCAGCTTTGAGCTGGCTGAGGAACTCGAAAAGAGGTTCGTTTAGCGTTATGGAGTCTCGGACGTCGTGGAAAGCGCGGGTGACCTCGTCGACGTTCAGGCAATGTTCTTCCGCCGCAAGTTGGTAGCATTCTAGCTCGGAAAGCTTCCCGCATTCGTATTTGCCCCAAGTCGGAGATGTGAGAATGGTGCGGAGCGTCTTGGGAGGTATACTGGTGGATGTTTCGAGAGACATGGTGACTAGAACGTCCCCGATGTCCATGATTAATGTGGTACACCTAGGGATGATGCTGCTATTTGCTGTGGCGGTGAGGATCGTCATGGCTGCCTCTCAAGGTGGGGCGAGTTATCGCAGAGTCAGAACGATGGTCAAGACTGTATATATACACAAACATTTACCATGCACGCCTCCAGAATATTTCAAGGAATGGAAAGACTTCGAAGTGATTACCGGTGGGCATGAGCTCGACATCTGCCGCGTGCCTCGGAGGATCAAATCGTATGAAGAAAGGAACGCTGGCATTTTCGATAAGATCGAATAAAGTTGGGCCCTAACCGGGACTGCGTAGATCTGTAGCAAAGCATGTTAACCAATCAATAAGACCGCTATCTATGGAAGAATGTTCGATAAACGATGAATTGACAGTGACAATAGAAAACTGACCAAAGCTGCTAATGAGCATTGATGATACAGCCCATGTAAACCATCCCACAACAACTCCGAGCCCGGAGATTCGTTCGTTCCGTTCATTATCGAATACCTCAATCATATCGCATAAAGCATCAATGATATCAAGCTCTGTATCAAGCTATGTACCATGAATGGAACGTGAATATCTGCCATACGGTGTCCTAAGAGTACTACAGGATCAACAGGTTGGCTAGGTCGAGAACCAATGGTGTTACGTACAAGCGCCAAAACAAGTCGGTCGAAAAACTGAAATAACCTTCCGTTTGTCCTGTCGTGTGTATCAGCTGGAGTAGTATGGCGGAATAGTCGTCATACCTCTAAGTCAGGCACAAAAGAGCCCAAGCTCGTCCACCTCTCGAACTCACTTGACGTGCCGGGAAAATCTGATACTCACTGAGCGACAGCGAGACGGTGATGAGAGCGCTGTCTACGCGCCCCGGTGTGCAACACGAAGTGGAAGATGGTCTCACACCTTAGCAAGGGAAAATGCAGCATGCCTGTCAGACCCCCACGTTAACGCTTTGTCATGCGTGCAACAGCGACGAATCTAGAAACTAAGATGTTGTCTTTGTAGCAGATCGGGACGCAACGCATATCGCAAGCGCATGAATGTACATACCTATTTGCAAGCAGTCCCGCGTATACCGAGCCATCTCATGGAGCACAAGACAACGGTTGCCAAGGTCGCGAGGCTCTGGCGCATTGCTCTATCTGCATCTGAACTGACGAAGGAAGAAACATACAATACAGATCCATAGATATGCTACATTGTGCAACAAGGAACGTTAAGCATACTGGAGTCCAGATTCAGCGCTGATGCATGAATACACATACACATGACAAAACACTTACGCGCGTGAATGTGCCCATCGTCATGAATGTTTCTTTCTTCTTGACACCATCCTTTGGACCATATAATGACTTCACAGCTTCACTCATGTTCGCCTTCCGGTTTGCTTCCTCCTGTGCCAAGCTAGTTGCAACAGCTCGACTGGCTGTAGCTATATTAGGGTTGATACTTGGCGCATGCGAGGACGCATTGTTTTTCTTCGTCGGAGGCTCCGTGGCGTCTGGAGCAGCTTTGCGCTTTTTCCCTTTGCCTTTCACCGGTTCGGAGGCGCGTCGTCGAGTCATTGCAGCAATCGCGTCGTCCAGCTGCTCGTCAGAAGGATTGAGCAAAATGACGTCTTCTGACCGTTTGTATTTCATCGCGCACTGCGGACAAATGTCGAGTTGCGTGGTAAGCTCTGCGTTTGCCAATTCCATCTGTGTCGTATCTGCTTGGGTATTCGAGTCCTCCTTGGGTGGTGGGGTACTCGATACCGCACGGAGACCAGCCTGTGAGAATACGCAGCCGCAGGTCCAGAGATAGACAAATGGCTGCACGCCATTCATTTCCTTCAGGTTCATAGGACAAATAAACTGAGCGCGGTGTGCGGAACCGTCCGTCTTTCCTCCGACCTTAGCAGAATTTGGTGTCAACTTCAAAGGCTTCACATCCTATTGAGTGTATCAATACCCGAAACAAATCTCTAACCAAACTCAAGCAGCGTCGTACCTTGAGTGACCGTATGTGCCCACATATATCTTCGCCGTCTCCATAAGCAGACTTGTCGAGCAGATACTCGATAATTGCATCCTTATTGTACAGCTTTCCTAGCGCACAAGAAACGATGGGTTCTTGCAACGGCCGCTGAAGCTCGGTCAGATTAGAACTGAGAGCACCCAAGAATATATTGTACTTTGGAAAGGGCACAAAAAAACCATCTCGCCCGCGTTTGATTGGCTTTGTCCGCTTGCTCCGCCTGCAATACCATGAGCATACAGCCACACCATGCACGAGAACACCAACCTTTGGCTTGCTTTTGACCAAGTCTCGCCTGTCTGGAATACTTCCACCATCATTACCCATCCTGATAGGCTGGCGTGTACTGTAATAAGCGTGCTGAAGTTGAGAGTGGGAGGGGCTTGAAGGAGGCAAGGTGAGCAAACGCCCAACTGCTGGAATTAGCGATCCACGTGGCACGTGATAGTCGCGACCACCAAAGCCGAGTCGGGGTGGCCAGGTTTCCCTTAGCCTTCACCGCTCCTGGATCGCAGTCGCTTCGAAGGGGGACTGCTTGCGACAGCAGCGTCATGCTGCAGGAATTGTCTCATATGGACCGTATCACACAACTTCAAGATGAGATCCAACAAGTCAGTAGATTTCGTTGGTTTCTACAGTCGACTAGCCGGCTTACCACCTCACGCCATAGCTCCTTACGATAATGTCAAACAGTATCGCCTACCTTACATCTAAGGCCGACTTCATGCAAGTTAGTCCAGAAGTGCCAATCACTAAGCAACGGAACCCAGACAAAGTCGACCCGCCGGATGTGTTTGAAGGTATGTTGGTGCAAAACTCTCTACTCGACTCCTGCAGCTAAACATGTCGCAGAAAATAAGAAGGAACTTGTCCAAGATCTCATGGTGAAAGCTAAACAGGTCGAGTACCTTATCAACGCATTACCAGTTCCAGAACTGGAGGAAACGCAGGTACGCAACCTCGCGTATGATTCATCTACACCAGACTTCAACTCGTCACAGGCGTTGCGACTGCAATCGCTTGAAGAGCAAATGACTCAAGCAAATACGGAGTATGTAAGGGCTGTCAATCGGGCTAGTGAGTTTGCCAGGTCATGCGTCAGTGGTTTGTGGTTTACATAACGTTACCTAGGACGACTACACCATCGTATCACCGAAGTGTTACGCCACATGCTGAATGAACCGGATAGCCTCGATAACCCTGGCTAGGGCCATGGTTTGAACCTTCTCTGCTTGGGGAGCGCCGACATGCCGACTTTGCACCCTTACAACAGCCACTCACAACAAACTTGTGGCTGTTCTCCCTTCGGTGTGTACTTGCTGTGCTGTTTGCGCCAAGAACACGCCCTGCAGGGCCCAGCCCATGCGTTCTCAACCTGCTGTGCTGCAAAAACGCAAGCTTATCTCGGCGGTCATGATAGGTTTGACCGCTAGTAGCCGGGCGTGATTGACGACGTCCGCATTCTAAGACTAGCAGGATTTATGGAAGATTGTTCCTGACTTATACTTCCTTCATCCGTAGAATTAACGATTGGTGTAGGTGAAAACGTTTTGCCGGCACAACACAACCTCAGTTTATATATACACACTCTGACCTTGAAATCCTGCTCCTTGACGCCTCCCCCATGTATTAGCGTTGCTATAGCTCTAGTACCCCGTTGTCCCCTCGTTTATGGAGTACCATGGACAGTCAGCAGACCATTGATTTGTTAGCCGCAAAGCATAGTCTGTCGCACGCGAGCAGTGAGTTTTGAGTCATCTACTGGACTGAAAGTGCTATAGCTGACTGCTCTGCATGAAGTCGGTGCGCTTGCTTGGCTGCTGTGGGATATTTTGATCAACTTAGACCATGAAGTACGCCCTTCTCCCGCGATTCATGATTCCACTTAACTCAATGCACCGGTCTGCAGGTGGATCATATCTGGCGGTAAGAGTTGCTCAGTTCAACAAGTACATGAACACAATACCAATCTAATCTTGTCCAATAGACGTCCCCGTTCATGGGTATCTTGGCTATACGTGATTTTGAGATATGCTCCGCTCTGTCACGGCTTGTAAGTCTCGTCTGCTGTCTTTGAGGTGGACGTCGCAAACGACTATGTGATTCCTCCAGTGCCGTCTTCCCTCTTGGATTGGACAAGGACTATGATTTCCCTCATTTTGCTTGCCGTATTTGGCAGGTCTATCAGATTGCTTTCGTAGAGATACTAATACTACTCGTCGAATGCGTCCTGGTGATGCGAGGTACGTCGCTCGTCGTTCATCTTCGACACCGCGTTCCATTGAAGATTATACCAGTATATATTTTATACAACCAAAACAAGATCATACTCTCCATTATCATACTAGGCTTCGCCGTGGAAGTCATCGTTATGGTACTGGCGCTCGCGCTAGTAATACCCACAGAGCACTTCACGCAGGACTGCTTGATTTCGAAGGCGCCTCGTGTATATATCGCGTATTGGTAGGTTCCTCAAGAGACATCTACGATAGAACTGGGTTCAAATTCTTCTAGGTTATCCTCGCTAATATTCGAGACTTTCCTATTTGCGCTTACTCTTTACCAATTTTCCGGCGTGGCTCTCCAAGAGCTCAGGCAAAAGTCCATTGTCTTCATCTTCATCCGAGATGGAACATGGGCCTTCGCTCTCATTTTCGGTGCGTATCATGTCTCTTGTGTCTGTCAATTGCTCAGCTCCTTATCCTGCTTCAGCTTCGCTAGTTCTGAACACGATGCTGTACCAACTCGAGAACTCCCCTCTAGCCGGAATGGGGTATTTGTGAGACCGTATACACCTTCGTCGGCTTGGTATATGTCTGACAATCTGGTTATTTAGTTGGACCATCTGTGTTTTATCATTCGCGGTACGCTGCCTTGACACCTTTGGATAGTGATGCCACTAATGCACGCTCTTCCAGGGCTCGCATGTCTTGCTCAACCTCCGCCGGATGAGCTCGACTGAACTGGATTCTTTAAGTATAATGTCACTGAACCTGCCTGGTGGGTATTCCCACAACCTCTTCCGACTCAGCCGTATATCTAACCTCCAATAATAGATATTGCTCTTCCAAAGTCTTCCGACAGATCCTGCTCTGGCAACCCCAGGTATACGTCTTCGGCGACACTTGGAAATTCGAACCGTTCTCCAGAGGACATACCCTTAGAACTCAGGCCGTGCAGTCAGAGTGGCATTTCACCTGACGCACGGGACGGTGTTAACGACCAGCACGGCGATTCTGATTGTGATTACACCACTACTCACATGTGCACACAGCCTTGACTCGCCGTGTTTTCTTCATATCAGTTAGGCATATAATTGAAACATGCGGGTATGGCGGCCGAGCTCAAGACTGGACAATCTGACTAGAGTGACTTAGGGGTACTTACCACATACTTTATAATCACTCGCTGGACCTAGGCGTACACTCTTCGATGACACTTCCCCAAGCAGCACAGCACATGCGCTTGCAGTAAACCTCGAGTGCGAGCGCCGAATCGAGTTGCCGATATGTTTCGTAGTCCGACACGACTTTGTGACTCAGAAATGGCGCAAGATAGAAGCTCACACCTGAGGCCTGAATAGCTACGTTGTCCGAAGCTTCCGGGAAAACCCGCACGGCGCAAGCTCCAGATTGGGTGTGCAAAGCTTTGTGGCGTAGAAGCGCTACCACTGGCGGCATGGCCTCAAGTTTTTGTGTATTTGCGAGGCCTATCCACAACCAACAATCCGCGCTAGACAATTGGACTAACCGATTTGTTCAGGCTATAAATCCAGACGCGAATCCGCGGTTTGGATACACAGACACAATATTATTTGGGCTCTTCAAGTTCAAGACTGTGACCGTCGTACAGAACTCAAGGTACTATCCCAAGCGATTGGCATCATCCACAGATTCTCATAAGCTTCAGGTCCTGATAACCCTAGCCCGCAAACCGGCGCTCACGAGCTGTAAGGGATAATGTCAGAGGCCACGCAAAGCACCTGAGTCAAGTTGCGTCAGTGAAGGCGGCCCGGGTCTAAGAATGTTTTGTGAATGTTATACCTCATCTGGGTAGATGTTGTCACAGGCATTGTCCACGTTGCGATTGTTAGCCAACAAAGTAGCGACTTGAATGTCAGCGCCCTGTGCAATAGTAGCACAGCTATCACCAGATACCACTTCATATACAGTAGTGCAGTCTTGGCCTGTGAGACCCAGGCAGATGACCTACAAGAACCAGTCAAAACTTACACAAGGTTCATGATTTGAGGGTATCTACCTCGCCAGGAAACAGATTGTCACAGAGAGGGTCAATGGTAGCCTTGTTGGCAAGGGCCAATTGGAAGCTATGAGAATGAATTAGTATCAGATGAAGCATGTCAGGCCAAAGACAGTGAGAATTACGTCGAGGAATCTTGTGCCGCAGAAATCGCGTCACAAGTGTCTCCGCTGCTAACCGTGTAGTTGCGAGCACAGTTGGCGGGAAGGTCACGAGTAGAAATGACTGAAAGAGGACTTGGTCAGTATAAAGATGGTCGAGGGATTAAAGGTGTACATGGCTTACTCGCAAATCCTTGGCATACTGAGATCGCGGCAACGACAGTGAGCGCGATGAAGGAGAGACGAGCGAACATAGTGCCTCTGCGGGGAACTGGAGGAGCTCTTGACTGAGAGGGTTCCGCAGACAGGAGTGAGGATTCTCTGCTACTCTCGTACACCATTTATATCACTGTAGACAGTAGTCCCTAGCGCCGTAGCGGGCTTGCTACGCCGCTATTGTTGGACGACAATGAATGAGAGTGACTGGCATCTCCACGTTCGATATCCCAAACGGTGAAGTTTGAGAAACATACGACAGATGACCGAATGAGTCACGTACGAGCGAGTCATTACACCCATAGGTGTTCGCCGTCAGTAGGTAAGCAACCGGCGATGTTCCCGGATCTGATGTTCTTTGTCGAGATGTACGGCACCCAACTGGACAAGCATATAATAGACCTGTCGTGTTAGTTGGGATTATAACGTAATCTGGAGTCGCTTACTTACGAGTCCATTTGGGCCCGAGCGCATTTCTCCAGCTCAGAATTCGGTGGAGATATACAGCAATCCGTCAAGGCTCTTGTACGTGTTGAAGCATTGATTCACCTCCGTACGTAATATTGTAAGCTCCGCGAAAGGTGTGTGGTAGTACCGCATTGCGCAGCGTCGGTCTGAGCGGCTGTTAGTGACAGTCAACGCGGGGATCGCGGATTAACAGAACGAGAAACGCGGACTCACTATATCACCATCAGCACAGGGCAATCACACCTCATATTTCTTAACATGACTCTGCGTAGCGATTACAATGCAAGCACAAAATTGCATGCAGGACTCACCTTTACGGATAGTCTGGTTTGCGAAGATCGCAGTATAGTGGTATCGATACAAAAGATGGTATAAGTCCACACCTAGATTCCTAAAACCCTACAGATAGAACGGGATTCCATATATGATCGGAGCCGCGCCGGTCAAATACTTGAGTTTGCAAGCATCTCTTGACCGTGCTACAGCCGCGACAATGGAGGTTCGGTCGCGATGACATTCGGTATCAGGCTGCCACGCCTTGACAACGTCTGCAGTGAGATGTATTTTATCGAAAACACTCTGGGAGAACTTGTCGATATCGCGGTCCGTAACATCCCACAAGTTTGCAACCAGAGTGGGACTATGTCAGAGAAGGCAGTTCATTAATCGGAAGCATAACACGAGGATATACACCTACCATCCTGCGAGCATGTAATTATAAGGTGTGCCGGTTCGGTCGAAGTCGCCCATCTCCTTGAGTGCTCCTGACGAACATCCCCACAGCATCGTTGCCGCACATTTTGGAAGATGTCGGACCTTGCGTGAACGAATATACTGTTCAGCTCCGCCATGGCCAAAGTAGCTAGAAACGAGGTGAGACAGAGCCAATATGAAACATGCATGATGGCTCACATGACCAAGTCCTTGTTCATCAAAGCATCTGAAAATTGAAGCTCACTAGGAACTTTGCCAATGCTACCAGTCCAGCCGACTTTCTTCATGTCTTGCAGCCAGTTTGCGAACCGTCCTTCAGTGTTCTTGAGGTCGCCACTAGGGTTAAGGACAAAGAACGTCTCGCGGGGATTGAGAGAGAATCTATCAATGACTGCACCGCTATTCATTTGCACGTTCTTCGTATATTGCAGCCGGTCCAATAAGAAGTCTACGCTGGGTATCCGGCTGACGCTCTGTCCTCGAAGAACGGGTATTGACTCCCAGGGAATGCCCTGCACGTTCTTATCAAGCACAAGGAACAGATGTGAGTCCTCTTGAGGAACAATTTGGCTCCGATACTTCGCCATATGGTCCTCCAAAGCTGAACGAAAGTCAATGACCACCTGGTCTACGTCGACCTCCGCTGTGGCGATCGGAATGCCGTGGAATTGATATAGATCTAGGATAAAATAAATGACGTCCTCGAGCTCTTCATCCCGGGCCTTCGGCGAGAGGCATGCAAAGCATTCCAAAAGTGCATCATCCAGTCGCACTGAAGTTCTCTGTCTTTTGTCTCTGATAACGATGCTCCGGTCGAAGACCCTCTCGAAGCGAAACCTCAAGTCCTGCAATGCCTCATCTGGAACGTGCCTAGGCGGACTAAGTATTGTCTTTCCAGATAGTCAGCATCAACACATTCTTCGCCATTAGACATCTCACCTTGAAAGCGCCAAGCCAGCAGAACTCAATGTTCTCGAGTAACTGTTTCAATCGTTTATCCAGTGCAGAACGACTAGCCCACCAGGCCGCCCTCGCATCTCGGTTGTTCTTCACATTTGCGGCCTCCTTGGTTCCTTCATCGCTGAGACGTATGATCTCCCGCAGTTCGACTAGTGCGTCATCAAAGGAGAGATACTCCTCAACTTCACTCTCTCTGCGCTCCTTCAGAGGGATGTAGAAGACCAAAGGGTCCTTGTTTGCACACTGACGGGTCACGAACATCGTGTTCTTATCTTCCGTGACACTGATGCTGACAACTGTCCAATTCGGTGGCAACGACGCAACTTGTGAACCAGATAGGTGCGAAACGTCGTAAGGTTGATCCTGGTATTTGGTCGCCAACGTCTTCCAGTACTCCGCCAGTAGATTCCGCTCAACGTGCGACGGCTCGTCTTCATCATCCGAGTCAAAGGGCGTGAACCGAGTCTGCTTTCGCGGCTTGGGTGGTGACATCGGGGATCCGTTCAGCGTAATTAACGGCCACTGAAGATCGTTGAAGTCGTCGTTGTCGCGGATTTTGTACTGAACGACCTCCAAAACTTCACGACGCAGAGTTATTGAGGTTGATTTATCTAACAAACCGGTCAGTCGAGAAGCTTGAGCTGCAACCCAAGTAAAAGCTACCTAGAAGACATGCCGCTAGTGCAGGGCCTTCCGTACCCGTCTTACCAAGTGTATCTTGAAACGCTCTGATGAGAGCCAAAGATACAGCTGCGTCTCGCACGTGGAACACGTTCCCTCGTTTTGCAACCAATGTCAGGTCCGCCCAAAACAGCTTCTCAGCGTGACTAAGAATAGTCAGGATCTCTTGTGTACTCGGAGAAATTGAGAGCGTCTGCCTCTTCATTCCCATAGGCAAAGTAATCGCTGTTCACAGTATGAGTTCTCTGATGAACGGCGCCAGTTCCCAGTGAGACTGACCGGATTCTGCCAAGGAACTCAAAAACATGTCTGCTTGGAATCTAGCGTAGACATCTTCTAACTTGAGCTTCGCCATGAGAGCACTTTCTTCGGCCTGGAAGTATATGAGGCTGTGACGAGGATGACAGTGGGTGCTGACATACCTTGATCTCAGCAGTAGGCGGTAGTGTGCGAAGACGCTCAAGAAGTTGTTGGTACTCGCCACCTTCCCCGTGCAGCATCCAGACTAATATAAAGTTATGACTATTCGTAAGGTGTATCGGAGGAACAACGTACTATTCTGTCGTAGAATGGACAGGAGGAGGCTAGGAGCCAGCGTGTCGTTATGAGATGATGTCGGCTGTGCCTTAGGGGATAACCCATTCGGCTTCCTTGGACTGATAATTATGAGCTACATACAGCTCGAATCATAAATAACATACCCAAGAGCATGACCATCTATCGTAGTAAACTGCTGATCCAGTTCTTCAAGCATCGCAATCGCCTCGTCGTAGAGTTGTTGAGCACCTTCCTTGTTGGCATTCAAGCGGCTATGATCGGCGTGAAGACGACGAATGTCTGCTGCATCGGGTCCACCAGCATCCGCAACTAGATTCGCAGCTTCGGCGAGACAGGCGTGGCTGTCTTTGAGTTGACCGAGATGCAGGTAGATCTCACCCAGTCGGGAGAGCGCGCGACTCACCATCGCAGGCATATTCAATGCGACCGCGAGATCTTTCGCCTGCTGAGCAAAGAATTCCGCCTCGCGAGGCGATCCCCTCGAAACGTACGCTCGGGTAAGAGAGAATAGCGTACTCAACAGTCCTTCCAAAATACGCCATCCAATCCCCCTCAGTGCGGGTAGTCTCTGGAAGAAGCGTTCTACACCCGCAGTTTCTGCATTTGGCGCAGGGGTTTCTTGAGCTTCTACGAAAAAAGGATTGTCCGAACCTTCCCCTGGCTTTTTCGCAGACGAGGATGGTGGTGCAAGCCGTGACAGAGTATCAAACGCTCGATTCCACAGACGCAACGACTGCAACATGCCATTGATGGACGCCACAGGGTCATCCTGAACGGGCGTGCGTAAGTCTTGAAGCTCGCATCAGTTGTCAAAACGTACGCGTGTATACTGTATCAACGAGAAGGTGGTCGCGGCTACTGCAGCTCGCTCTAGGAGCGAAGCGCGAGTCAGGATGCGCTGCACAGACGATAGACTGCGCTCATCGATTTCGATTCCTTGTGCAATACTGTATGCCTCGGTGTATGATGCAGAGCTATGTATTGTGTCACAATGGGTCCATTAAAAGTTATAGGAGACATACCTCTTCAACACGTTCCCCATTGCAATGAGAGACTCGGAATATCTCAGAAGAAATAGTACACGAGTCTCCTCGGTGACCCGAAGGTTGTTCATGGCATTCCAGGTAAGGTTATAGATGTTAGCTGCTTTACCAGTCTTGCCAAGGTTCACATACTCATGGGCCAACTCAGTCGAAAACTGAACGTAATCTGGTTAAGCTATATCAGATATGAAGGTTTGGCCTCAGCTATATGACGCACCATCAGATCGGCTTTGGGGGTGGTGTTCGCTGATCCGCCGTCCGATCAGGAGAACCTGCACCTTCATCACGACTTGCCCCAACAGACCCAGCAGATGCGCGGTGGAATCTACTGCGTGTCAATTATTTTTCAGTATTTGACAACTCAAAGACGTACGCAACAAGTCCAACAACGTTGAGGCATATTCGAGTGCTGGTGGTGGGCCGAATGACAGTATAGGTAGCGGAAGAAGCTGACTTGACGACGCTATCGAGAGGTGAGCCGCTGATGACAGTAGCCATAGGTTACTTACATTTCCGAGGCTTTGGTGTCACAGCAACCTTGGCGATTCGCCCTCGAGTTCGGGCGGGAGCAGCACGAGCTGTGGCTTGACGTTTCCCAGTCGCCTTTCTTGCGGTTTGTCCTTTGCCAGCAGTTGGTAGAACGGTCTTGCCCAACGACTGCCGTGGCATCGGCGATATGTTGCGCTTCAATATACTGCAAGCCTCCTCAACGTACGAGACTATACGAGAGGATTGTGGCGCCTGCGGCTGCTGGTGTACTGAATGGGCCATCCAAAGCTTGAAAGCTGCCCGGTATTGACCACAGTACTCAGAGAGGCCTGCATCGAGTCCAAGATCCTGTAAACATAATTATAAGGTTATCACAGGGAGAAAGCGTCAACCTCGGACGAACTTCAGCTTGCAGGATAGTGTCCGCCTCCAGCGCGAATTTTTCAACGTCATCCACGAGACACATTCCTTTTCCGGCAGTCGAACTCGTGAGCTCAAAGCACTTGAGCATAACCCGTGCCCTGCGAACTGGCATGTTCTGTGGAGGGTATACTTCAAGAGCGTCTTGTAGTATTCTGCATATCGCATTGTGAACGGCTGGCTTCCATTTGCTGCTGTCGAGGCCTTCAGCTTGCCTCTCGAGTAAGGCTCCGAGGACAGCGTTACTTTCAGAGTCGCTAACATCGGCTATACGCTGTGCTTTCAGCGACACCTCCTCGGCAGGCAAGAAGAGGTCGCAAATCCCCATGTAAGTCATTCGATCTATGACGGTAGCGATATGCTTCGTGGAGGGAGAGTCGTCGAAAAGTGTGGCGTTGCTGCACAATGCTGTCTTTTTCACGAAAGCTTGGACGTGGAATGGGAATGTTCTGATACAACTCCTGAAAGCAGAGAAAGCACCCTATATAATGGGTCAAATCAACGTGTATGTAGCATTCGGGCATGGTACACTTACCTTGCGGTCGCCGGTTTTAGATTGGCAAACCCCTAGGATTTCCCATCGGCGATGTAGCTGGTCTTCGAGGGACGCCCACTGATCGTCTCGGTCCGGTGTGACCTGCACGTCCACCAATGCGGTGTCATGCATCTTCAAGGCATCTTCGCTGACTGGACAGCTCTGTTCGAAGAATCGAACCGCATGCGAGTGGTGACCCGCTTGATACAACGTCGCGCCTAGATTATGGAATACGCCTGATATGCATCGCAGGAAGTTTGCTCGCTCAGCAAGCTTCAACGACGTCTCGCGTGTAGTTGTAACCAAGGATAGCGCGTCCGAGAGCCAGTCGAATGCTTGATTAATAGAAGTTGCCCTAGAGACGTTGAGAGTAGACTTCGCCAAGGTGAAAAGTGAGTCAAGAGAAGATGTCAAAAGTTCTGCGTGGCCGGTTTCGACCTGAAAACTATTCGTGTCTCAATCGGTATACGCAGTGAATTTAGAACATACCAAGGTTAAAATCTTTGCAATTACGACTACGGCACATTGTGTGATAGTTTCCGTGCTGTACTTTTCTCCGTTGGTAGACCCGGAGCTGGGCAGGATTTCGAACGCCTTGCTGGCAGCTCTGCGTAGACGTTCAAGGGCCCGCCAAACCTTTGATCCAGCTTTCAAAAGTGCGGGGTCGTCGTGAGAGGTGCTGAAGGCGATAACGAGATATGGTTCCGCCTCCGTAACGGCTTTGATCACCTCTTCCATTACAAGTTGGTCGCCACCTTGAAATATGGGGTTCATAAAGCATCCTAGAGGCGTCAGGATGGTCTTACCTAAAGAGTCGGATTGCTCAAGTAGTGCAGTTGCCTGAGCAAGAGTTGCGTAGATGTTTGCTGCTTGTAGCGAATTGGGGACTTGAGGCACCGCAGAAACCTTTCCTGATGCATTCTCGTTTTCCATCGCGGGGACCTCGGACTGTCTTTCAGATGAGGTCGCGAGCCTGATAAGCTGCGACACTTTCTGCAACGTATCGGTATCTTCCGCCTACATGATCTTAGTGAGAAACTTCGACCGTTGTGAAAGACTAACGTACGCGTCTAGCGAAGTCCATCCAGTATTCGCAAAACGCCACAAACGCGTGCCCGCTCATCCAGACGGCTTGGTCTTCTCGTGCAAGAGTACGTGTCAAAATGTCGTCATACGCTGAGAGCACAGTGTTCGTGACCTCGCCCTTTGCTTCGAGAGATGGAGGTGAGCCTACATTCGCAACGCACTTGATGAATGCAACGGTGAACTTGACAGTCTGTTCCCAGAACATATTGGGCTTGAGGGCCGCAGGGGATGTCCCAAGAAGAAGCAGAAGACCATAAAGTCGTATACGATACACGTCGTGCGCCATGTCCTTGCCATAAGTAGAGTATAGCGACGAAGATCTGGTGAGAGCAGTGTAGGCGCGCGTGAGGGTCGAGTCCAAATACTTCGGCGTGAGGTCGCGCAGATATGGGAGCCATTGTAGGAGGGTAGGAAATGTGTGTATAGCGTGCGCGAATTGGCTGAGGGAGACATTGAAGTTGTTCATGTCGCTAAGCCGAGAGAATCTGATCCATGTAATTGTGGTCAAGGTATGCAATAGGTACGTTGTGAGCAGTGTCATAAGAACGTCGTCCAAAGGAGGTGCTGCATTCGGCAGTGGTAGGGACAGAGTCTCAAGTTCGTCAGGTAGGGATGGTTCTGCGTTGTCGGAAGTCGAAAGATGGCTGGGGTAGGATGACCGTAGAGCTGGTAACATGTCTTGCAAGATGAGCATGGCGGATTGATACTGTCCCAAAGAGGGTTCAGCTACCGAAAGCGCGTATGAAGAGACGAATACTCACAGAGTCTATTGCGATCATCTTTCCGACAGCACTGCAAGCGGCACGCTCAACGTCGATATCGCCTGGTCTGTATTCTCGTAAAGCACAAAGTCCTTCCCTTATGGTTCTCGAACATGCGTCAACTTGAAAGGCGATGGCATCGGGTTTCGAAGAGCCTGGTTTCGGGACGAGACGAGACGACGAGTGCTGACCTCCGTTGGACCTCTTCCAGCCTGTTTCGACAATGGTTGAAAGATTTTTGGAGGCAGAATTAACAACGCGCATAGCTTCCACACATATCTGCTCTTTAGACTTCTCCTTTGCAGGTTTCGGGGTTTCCTTGATGTTGAGCTTGTCCTCGACAATTCCTGCCAAAGCTTCTGCCTCTGCTGTCTTGCCTCGCGGTTTGGTAAGAGGACGAGCTGCTTGTGAACGCGTCACAGTATCCTTTCCCTTCCCACTGGTTTTACTTATCTGTAAGCGGGAATTTATGCGCGACGCTAGTTCGTCTGGTGAAGGAAGCGTGGCCTGCCGCTGTGGCGTGACTGCTGCCGAACTGGATGTCGCTGTGGTGCAAGTACGCTGAGTTTTCGCATCAGCGGGAGGTAGTGCCTGCCTTCTCGTGCGCATGTTAAATGGTATCGCAGCGGTATGAGGAGGATGGAAGTTGGAAATGTCTCCAGTGTGTACTGACTGCTCAACCACTGGCAACAAAGCGGCGGCCGCTACCCTCATTAGACGCTAATGTAACGCGTCAGACACGTGACCGTGTCCACACCGTTGTATAATAACTTTTTTGTTATTTTCCCGATGCACCAGGTACGATAATTTGCTAACGCTGCGATGCAGCTTGAACCCGATACCACCTATGGTATCACTAAGTCATTGCCCGTAGCTACAACTGTCCAGAATAAAACAACTACCAACAACTAGCTGCCTACACCAGCGATATCTTCCAGACCCTCGCGCAAGGCCTCCAACAGGTAGTGTTCTCGCCATGGCAGAGATAAGGCGTTGTGGATATCGATAACTCATCAGTGATTTAGTCCCCCGCAAAGTACATAGGCAGCGTTCAAAAATTCGTGCGTCAGAAACTCTTATATCCGCTGAACGAAGGATAAATCCATGAACGCCGAACGTTGAACGTCTGAGCACCTGTGAGGGCGCCGGATCAATGAGGTTTGGACCAACTCAAAGAGAACTTCACCCAAAGTGGAAATGGTATGCATTTTTGTATCTTTTCATGAGACGTGTGGCTCAATGTCTTGGTCGTAACAACAGATTTCCACCACAGCGCGTAGGGGGGCGTTCAGGCGATGTACGACGTAAGTCAAAGTTTGCTAGAAGGAAGAACGAGATTAACCCAAGGATGCAGGAGGCGCACATGTGAGGCAGAATATTGTAGATTGCTACAAGATACACTTTGTCATGTACAGTTTGAGAATCTTCATGGCGGGAGTCTGTTATGGGTAATATTACTGTTGGTATAGTCCCCAAGATTTATGCATCCTCGAGCGGGGGAGGACTGTCGTCGTCGTCGTCGTCACCGTCAATGTCTGTGGCTGATGGTTCTTCGTCACCGCCGAAGTCACCGCCGCCCGCGCCACCCATGGACTTCATCATCTAAAATTATGAACGTCAACTGGATGTCGATGACACATATCTGAGGTATGCATTACCTGCTCGAAATCCATTCCTCCCATGCCACCCATACCAGGCATACCGCCCATACCAGGCATACCACCCATTCCTCCCATACCGCCCATACCGCCCATAGGATCGAAATCATCTTCGGCAGGAGCAGCTACGGCTTCTTGCTCGTCCTCGTCTACCCATTTGCTGAAGTCGGTTTTGATGAATGTAGACTTGACCTTCTCTTTCGTCAAACGAGGCCAATACTCTGCCTGCTTCTCCTTCTTGCGAATGATGAGCGCCAAATGACGACTGGTAAGATTTTGTTTCGATTGCTGTATAACATGATTGAGTTCACATCCTTCATAGCTCACATGCACCGAACGAACCTCGGGTACGACCTCGGCATAGAGATCGAGCTTGAACTCGTAGTCTCGCTCTTCGAGACCTTTTGCAGCACTGCGTGAATCGATCATCAGCTAGCCGCTCAACACGTCTTTTAATGAGGTATTTACTTTCCAGCCTTCGCAGCAAATGAGAGAGATGTGGGTGTCAACTCGTACTTGAAGCTCTCTGCAATGATATCGGGCAGGTTTACGGTGACATAGAGAACGTTCTGGAGATGCACCGCAAAGCAGCCGTGAAGATTAGTTCAATTTATGATCTGAATCTAACAAGCTTTGCATACGCACCTTCTCTTCCGTTGTTTCAGAGCTGCGCTGAGCCCAAAGAACTTCTGGGTGTAACGGCATGTTGATGAAACGTCTGCTAGACTGATTTTTAAGGATGTCGAGGACAAGGTCGGTATTGTCGTGAGTGGTGAGTGGTAAATAGCTAACGTTCCCAACAGGTCGAACGCTCCAGAATATCCAAGAACGCGCGTATGGCAAGCGCTAACAGACTGGAGCGCGCCTCTCACGTGAGAGCTGTAGGGCAGGTTGCCAAATGACACGGTGCTGAACAGCAGCTTGGAGCTTACAATAACAGCTAAGTAGACTCGTCATATCTCGTGGCTGGCGAGCAACAACCGGCTTTACCTGAGAGAAAGCATATGTGGTGAGTTGAGCTTGTCTATCTCAACCATGTTTTGCGCTGACTTGTCCTACGCACGGTAGGTGTACGCGGTGGTATCTGCCATTAGTGCTATTGCCCCTACCAATAGCCCCACCGTATTTCCTTGCGTTATTCTTGTTTTCGACCACATTGCACGCGAAGCCATGGTATGCTCTACACGTTTCAGCTACATTGCGTTACTCATTGTGCCCCAAGCTTCTATTGCATCCTCCTCCTGACCGCCCTGTTCATGGCTTCGTGTTACTGGCCCCCTGTGCCCATCGACACTGCGCTGCACACGCCATGGTCAGATAGCGTTGTCACGTTCTCCGACGCTCTGATCTCTCGCATGCCTGGCCTCCCTTTGGACATGATTCCCGCAACGATACAAATTGCAGATCGTTGCTGGTGCGACTTTTCCGAGGGATTCTTCGAGCCGTACAACACCACACAGTGGGAAGTGAATAGTGTGGAAGGGCTGAAGAGGCAGCTGGAGAGACAGATGCGGGAGAGAGGGATTTCTCTGCAAGTTGATGCCGGAGTGCAGATCGCAGGCGTAGCAGATGCTACGGCGCAGGGGAACTCGTCGCTGCAGACGGAAATTGAAAACAAGTACAAAGCGTTTAGCTCTTCGCTCAGGAATATGTGGGACATGATCAACCTTTCCTCGCATGCGACAGCCAACTCCTCCAGTCCGTCTCAAGACACAGCGCACAAAGCAAAACTTTCACTCCCGCAGCTAACTCTACCGTCAGGCGCGTCGTCCTTGTCCACCTCGAACTCGCGTCTCCTATCATCGCCATGGACAGAATATGACCTTCGATCTTATGGGTTCGACATGATTATAGACTTGCGATGGGCGCCGTAACATGCTTCTTCACAATGCACTGCCGTCAGGCCACCGAGTGGTTTGTGTTAAAGGAAGTCAATAGGATCTTGTGTATGTAGTACTTGCTCAGCTCAGTGTGCCTCTACATTGCCTTGCGTACAATAAACGACTAAACGAATATTATTAGCTCGTTACTACGGCAAGTTACTCAGTGCACGTAGACGCTGGTTCTGTCATACATAGCACTTTCCCGGAAAAGACCGAAGCCATAAGCGCGTTGACGAACGCGCTTCGGCCGTGGAGAAACCTGAGCTCGGGTGCCTTTGCCCTTTGAACCTCAACCTCTTGAACCTCCCTGTGTCTGCGCTGCGTCTTAACTCGCCATGGCAGCGAGCTCACGGAAACGAGAGCCTCGAGCAGCGGTCGAAGACCTCGCTGCGGGCACGTCCACAAGGAGCAGACTGGACGCGGTCGGTCAAGTTATACTATCTCCGTTCTCGAGAGTCAGACATGATTCCAACAGGTTACTGTCAGACTGTACGTGCAATCCGAGTTTCTGACGAGTACCATGCTCTGAAATGACTATTGCACCCAGTGGCTCCTGTTATCATGACGCCGCGTATGGCGAGTGCGACAGCGAACGCGGCGAGCAGACGAGCGATTAGCGGTGGCGGAGTAGGCAGTTCTCGGATGGACTTTGCGAGTCTCGGAAGGGCACCTATGAGGCTTGGGCTGGGTACGCGCAAGCTGACGTCGCGGGACCTGCAAATTGTGGAGGCGACGGACGAGTTGCTGGAGGAGGAGATTCCTGAGCCTGAAGGTGTTGCGTCAAACGTCAGTCTTCTTCGAGGATTCAATGCGACCATTCCGAGCTCGGAGAAAAGTCGTTCAAGGAGAAGGCAGACGAGGAACGTGGACACGCCGAGGCTAGGGCTGAAGAAGCTGGGTATGGGCTCGAGGGGGCTGCTAGTTGACGATGATGAACATGATCACGAGAGCGTAGCTAGCGAGGACGATGTGGTTTTGGTCGGAAGCTCGGCAGGAAAGGGCAAAAAAGGGAAGATAAAGTGGAAAGGACGGACGAGTCTGAGTGCCGGCGTAAGTCTGGGCAAAGACGAGCTACTCCGACAGACACATGAAATCGAGCGCGACAAGGAAAACTTGCACGTCCGCAGAGTAGGTGTCATCTGAACCTATCTCTCTTAGCTTTTGCTTACAACCTATCAGGCATTGATTCATAACGAGGTCGAGGAGATAACCAATAAAATAGAAGCACTGGATGCTATACGATCGAAATTGCAGCAAGACCTCCTGAGGCTTCAAGAAGACGAGTTGGAACTAGACGATGAGTGTAAGCTTTGTCTTTCCGTCGTGTATCTATTCTGCACTCATACGTGACTAGTGGAGGGTGTCAGGGAACGCTTGGAACTCGAGCGTTCCACCAATCATGCCTCAAAGACGTCACAGCATGCGACGCTCGTTGCTCAGAGCTCCAGAAGGCGCAAAGGTAGTTTCTGACATTATTAGTCTCTTCAGCCCATTGATCATTCGGCAGGTCCTGCGTTCTTACCTTCAGAACACGACGAGTTACCGCAGGAAATGGCATTCATGGTAATGACGTAGTGCATGTCACACGGCCTCTAGTTACTGACGCGAACGCTGTTTTCTACAGACGTTGGAAGGGCATACAACTCCAATAACAGCCCTTGACTTCTCGGAACCATACGGGGTGCTCGTATCGGCGTCATTGGACGACTCTCAGCCACGAGTGTGGGATTTGCTCACCGGAGAGGAAATTGGACGACTGCGAGGGCACCGCAGCACAGTCAAGTGCATACAAGTCGAAGATCACCTATGCTTGACTGGAGGCGAGGATGGGAACCTGGTTTTGTGGGACTTGAGAAGGGTGGATGAAGACGAAGAGTGGGAGAGGGATGTCAGCTTGAGTGATGTTGCAGAGGAGGATGAAGCAGTGGTGGACGAGTTTGGTAGTGTGCGGCGGCCAGAAGCAGGAGCAACAAACGGTGCGATTCACCAAGGGGCAAGCTCTACAAGTAGTGCGGTGGTCAGTAACAGTCCTAGCATTCGGGTGCTAGAAGGACACAGCAAAGCCGTTACGTCCCTCTATTTCGAGGATGATTGTCTGGTACGTCCTTTCTTGAATTCAGTACCGGTCCGTTACTTCATGGAATGTGCTTTTCAGGTTACAGGAGCTTCTGACAAGACGATGCGCCAATGGGACCTCGCAACCGGCCAATGCGTCATGACCATGGATATCCTTTGGGCAATCTCACACCCTGCTACTGCAGGACCAGGCACAGGGTTTCCGAACCATCTCTTCCCCGGTGCAGCAGCGGCGGCAGGCACGTTCGCTGTTCCTACACCGCCGTTTTCTGACGGGAGCTGGGACATGTATCAAGACTTTGTCGGTGCTGTGCAGTTCTGGGACTGCGCTCTCGTGAGCGGAAGTGGAGACGGCGCGGTCCGTATGTGGGACAGTGAGTGCCTAATCATGGGTTCGTGCGATGCCTAAACATGCGACCGGCTTTGGTTCTGGTTTGGATAGTGCGAACGGGTCAGCCGCATCGAACGTTGTTGGGGCATACAGGCCCGGTGACTTGCTTGCAGTTTGACGAGCTGCACATTATCAGTGGCAGTCTGGACAAGTCAATACGGGTGAGTGAATGTGGTCTTTATCAATGTGTTTCGGTAAGTCAACGGCTAGTGGTGGTTTGTTAACGGTCGATTCTAGATATGGGACCTCCGCACCGGTGGCATGTTTGAGACTCTCAAGTACGACCACGCGGTCACAGCGCTGCAGTTCGATACTAGGAAGATCGTCGCCGCCACAGGGCAGAATGGTATTGACGTGCGTACCAACGTTGTGTTGTTCCTTGTGTTTGCCGTATGTGCTGATGGTGATATTGGTGTGTGAATGCACGGTGTGTTCTTTGTGCAGATTTACAACCGGACGACGATGCAGCATTCGTCGTTGCTTACGAATGGGCACACGCGCCCCGCGGAGAAGCTGAGGTACATGGACAAGTACCTTGTTTCTGGTGGTCGAGACGCGATGGTCAAGATCTGGGCGCTGTAGTGGTGCAGTTCTGTAGGTCCCAATGCCGGTCATCTTCCTGACTTTCCTTCAAATGATCCAGGTGTTCTCGTCTTGCCCAATTCGGTTTCATAGACACTGCTGGCCCTCATGCAATGTAATCTAAGCCTCATATCCATATCATATTACCTCATTAAATTCCGCTCCCTGCTGGGATACCACGTACAGGAGGTGTAGTTCGACAAACACAAGCGAATTGTTAGACAGTCAAGGACGCGGGGGGAAACCTTATTGACTCGAATGTTGAGATATACACGGCGTTGCGTGCGTGTGAGTGAAACGTATGAGAATGGGCAAGCGTTGCATATGGAAGAGATGCAGGTATTATGTGCAGCGGTCATGGAATACGCATCGACATGTGGAAGTTTCAGCACGTGAAAGGAGAAGGAAGGAAGGGATTCAGTACGTATACAAAGACAGTCAACTGACGCGTCCCGAGCCTAAAAATACATGTGTTGGGTTTGTTGCGCGAGAGTCAAATCCGACGAGGTGCGTACTGGTGTTGAAGTGGAATGTGATCATGAGGGAACAGGGTGCAAGGAATGAAGGAACGCCGAACGGAGGGGGATGTTCAGCCACGCAAACATTTTCTTCCAGGTGCAGCAGTAAGTCTGTAGCTATACTCCGTCGATCTCTGTGGGGAGGGGGGAGGGGGAAAGGATTCTAGCGTAGGATGCCAACGGGAGGTTCACCAGCGATGTTTGGGTTCGTCTGCGACGATGCTTTTAGCCGGGAGCTTGGAGCTGCTATTGTTGGTTCCGCCGCTGTGAGATATGCTTATAGTCTTGTGAACACGGCGGACGGGTCTTGGAGGACCCCATGCGACGTTGTCGTCTTCGAGGTCCTGTGCCACTGCCGCTGCCACCAGCACTTTGCCATCGGAGCTTGGGGGCGAGATGTTCGGGAGCTTTGGGAGAGTTTGGAATATATCATAATAATAAGCGGAAGAGAGCTTACTGCGACTGTGATCTCCTCGGAATGTGTTGACGATGAAGATGCTGAGAGGTAGGAGCTGCGTTGCAAGGAGACTCGGAATGGCGAGCGTTGTGTGTCCTGTGTGGACAACGACACGTTAGTGGAAATGTCCGTGGGGGGTCAATAGGATCGTCAGTGCACATATGCACACAGCAATCGTGGTACATAGATCGAGGAGACGACGCCCAGGGAGACGGTGGAACGGTTCAACGTCGGATGTACATGCCATACTCACCTGTGGTTGTGGCCGGTCGCGAGTAGTACGAGAGAACAGGGAGAACATCCGCATCTCTGTCAGAATATGGTTGGGAGTTTGAAGTTCAAATATGAAGCTGGCTGCTGGATAGTAGCAATCGTCAGTGACAACGCCAGTGGGGATATGAAACAGGAACCCTGCACAGATGCAGCTTATTATATATATAGCCTTTTGTATGCCTCCTCGAAAGAGGTTTAAGCACAGCACGGAACCACACTAACGGCGGACGTAATCCAACGCGGGGCGGATGTTGACTTGTTCCTGATTTCTTTAGCTTGGATTACGGTAGAGCAGGGACACATGATGATACAGACATAATCAAGCTGTGGGTGGATCTCGAGGTCGACCGATTTCAAGGTTGTCGGCTGTTCAGAGGCATCACCCCATGAGCCTATCTAACACAGCGTTCCACTAGGTTTAAAACGCCGTCCTGTGTATATTAAGAATAACTAATGTCTAGCGTACAGATATGTGGCTGTGCAGTATTCTCCGAGTGTATGAAAGTACAGTATTGTGTGGGCCTATGACAAGAAATGCGCACGAGATAGACGATAAATCGATGGTTCAAATTGAGTGAGATGGTCAGTCCGATGCAATTCGCCCTGACAGCGAATGTATATAGAGAAAGAGTATGGTCGTGGTATCTCATGGGATGTATATCCTCGAGAACCCTTCAACGCTACATCACAAAAAACATAAGCAAAACCGTAACAGACGGAGGGAATAACAAACTCACTTCCGTCTGCAACACGGACAAATGTGCTTCGACGCCGCAGTCCTCGAAGCCAAGTTCTCTCGACAGTCGTCACACAAGGCCAGGCAGCGACACGGCCAGCAGATGATCTGTCTCTCCTCCGCAGTGCATATAACACAGTTGCGCCGAGATTCGTCGTCCTCGTCGTGTCGGTCCTGCATCTTGGTAGAACGTCGCTCCATAATCCACTCTGCTTCGCCGTTCGACAAAGAGCTGGAAGGACCTAGTGAAAAGAGATTCGAGTATCGACGACGGGTGAGAGCACCAGAAGTGGTGAGATGTGCAAGTAGTAGAGGTGCAGATGTTGAAGTGCTAGAAGGAGCTGATGCATCCTGGGAGAGGTCAGCGTATAGTGAGATTGCATCATCAGCAAGCCCCTCGCCCTCTCCGTCGCTGCTGCTTTCTTGCTCGTCCTCGGAATCACCCTCGACGTCAGAAGTCGACAATATATCAAGGGCGGGACTGTCCGGGTCGAAATCTCCGTCGTCTTCATCATCCTCGTCGCCCACATGCTCTCCGCGCAAAAATCTCTCATACACATCTACCTGATCCTCCGCGCTGAGACTGGGCTCCCGACTCGAGCTTCTCCTGTTCAGCAACGTCTCCGGCAACGACCCACCATGCTGCTCCTCCCCGCCATACGCACAACGTCCAGTCACCAGCCTCTTCACCACAACCCACACCCTCTTCGCCAACCCCCACAGCTGCACCACAAACCTCCCAAAACCTCTGTACCAAGGCACATTCAACAACGAATCCGCCCACAAATCCTCCTGCCTTGTGCTCGCCTTCACATGCTTTATCTCATTCCAAAACCCCCTCTTGATCGCGGTCGTTCTCACCCTCCCACTGCTCGACCCCACCGACGTCCGCGCATTATATACCGACACCACCCCCGACCTGTTCAACTCCACCACGCCCCCATCGCGTTCCTGCTGCGCAGCCTTGATCGCCAGCTTCCGTCCAAACTGGCTCCGGGTTCTCGCCATGTCCGGGCGTCTCACGAGCATCTTGCCCGCCTCCACCCCGCCCACCTCGTTTCCAAATCCCTTGACGCACGTCGCTTCGACACTAGCGGTGCCGAGGCGGAAGAGAACGACGCCAAAGTCTTCGTCCCATCGTGGAGCGAGTGTCCCAGCGTGGCCTATCAGCCCGATGAGAGGTCCACGAATGCCACCTGTGGTGAGGATTTGGGTGAGCGCATTGAGCGCGAGGGTCGTAAGGACGATGAGGATGAGGAAGGTCTCAACCAGAGATGGTATAAGCGTGGGGAGGGGGTACGATGAGGTCGCGAATATCGAGGAGACATCGGGGTTTGTGGCCTTGGTGACGAGAGTGCGACTGGACGGAACGAAGAAGGAGTGGAAGGTGACCAAGTGGAAATGTGTGAGCGAGAGCAGGGAGGCAATGGATGTGGGCAGCAGTCTGGCCCGAGCATAGCGTTTGTGGACTTCGATGATGTGTGTCATGGTCAGCTAAGATCAGGAAGAGGTTTAAGAAGACGTGAGGGGTGGGATATGACGGTTGTTAAAATGGTGCAGATTGATTTCAGTTTTGTGCTTTGAGCCGGCCGGCAGACATGCACTCACCTGAAGGAGTGGGAGAACCATGGTGATGAGAACATGAATGTCGGGACGCGACGGGAGGCCGCTGCTCTTGTTCACATGGGTGACTGGAGAGGCATAGATGTACAAGATGAAGGAATACCCAAACTGACGACGAGTAACGGCGCGAAGAACGTCAGTGTCTAGAATATTCAACGTTCATATTAAATGTCGTCACAAAAGACGTACAAGGTTGAACGGGGCGTTGCTCGTCGTGTGAAGTCCCTCAAGCCCGTTGGTCAGTGCACCGATGAAGAGCGCGATGGACGCAGATAGGAACGAGAACCAGCAAATGTCGTCCATCGAACGCTGCTGGACAGCGTCACCTAGAAGTTTTACCCAAAAATACGATGAGTCGGACGGATAGAGCTGAGCGACCTGGAGGAGCACAACGGTCCATATGAGGAGAGCCTTTACGAGGAGGTATATAGAAGGTATGCGGAATATTATGCGAGAACGTGTCGAAGAAAAATCCACGGGGAGAACGAAAGTTGTCAAAAGACGTGCATAAATGAGTGAGGTCCTCCAAGCGCGGTTGGATGCTCTCTCGTCGACGAGTTGCTGCCTGAGAGCTTGACGTGATCTTGTTCGATCGTGGGTGGTTGCATGACGGGATGGAACGACGATATTCTGCACTCTGTTGAGCAGGAATGCCTGGCGATACGGAGATTAGCAGAGTCTATGAGTAGATGTGAGCGAGACCGACCATGAAGATGACCCCCATGAAGTAGCCCGAGGATGCAAACCCGAGAGGGCCCGGCATTGCGATGGTTTCTCTGATGCGACGATGTAGTCGAGCGTTCGTGTCTGCTGTCGCTGTCGTTGTCGATGGGTATCCTAAGACTGTCTCGGATGTGCGCGCGAGGTCGTTGTCCCAACTGCCGTCAATGCGGCGGAGTCCCGTCAGAATACGGAGAAAGGGAGCAGCTAAGACGAAGGGCCGGTCTTGGGAGGGCAATGGTTGAGCATGGTCGACCTCCATTGCGTCTTTATCAACGTTGACACTGGTGTCGGTTTAGCCCTGACTGTCAGTAAGGGGGCTTTGGGTGGTGAGGTGAGGGCACGTGACTTCTTTAGATTAATGAACGCCGCCACATCCATCACTGCGCCGCCGTCCATGGAGTTGACCAAATCGTGAGCGACTCGGAGTGCCTCTTTCGACTACATAATGTCACAGTTCCGAGTCGTAGCTGCAGGTTATTTACAGAGAGTCTTGATTTTTCAGAGATATTTACAGAAGCAGTCGGCAATTCTCAATCCGCATCCACAGACAATCAGAGACGAGCCGCCGCGAGCACATACGGCGAATTCCTCTTCGACTTCACCTTATCGACATCAGCCATCGTGACGGGACGACACTCGTACGCGTGGTTATATCCCAACCTGAACAGCAATGAGGACAGGGTGTCAATCTGAAACATTTCATGCCAGCCTGATGATATCGCATACCTCGTCCTCCCATCTGGTGCACCTGTTTTAGCGTTGAAGAATTCCGGTCGCCGAAGCAGGGAGCATACGACAGCACCGCCAAGGCCCACGTTGTGCACTAGACCGTACTTGCCTCGAGGGTTGTCGGTAAACAGCCCTGGTGCTTGCATCGGACCAGCCCCTGTACAGTACATCCTCATCAGTAAGCCTCGAGGTATTTGACCGGAAGCAGACATACATTCTCTGAGTTGCACTAGGCAAGTAAATGCTCTTAGTGACAGATCATGAATAGATAAAGATGCATAGACGTACTAGCGATGTAGAAGTGCATGCCCAATCCTGTGGCTCCTAGAGGATGCCCTTTGGCTTCGAGGCCTCCACTGGGGTTGACAACGTATTTTCCGCCGTACTACCACGAGAGTTCAGTAATAGTTGAAAGATGCATCCTGATGATACACTCACCGTGTTATCTCCGCTCTCGACTAGTTTGTGTGCTTCACCAGGCTTGCAGAGGCCGAGGGCGTCATAGGTAATCAACTGGCAGGGTCAATTGTCAGACGCCACCAATCCTTTCAATACAAACGCAAACCACCTACTTCGTTCGATGCGAAACAATCATGCAGCTCCACCACGCCTACCTCGTCGCGACCTTCGCCAGGATGGAACCCAGCGTCTGCAAAAATCTTATCCGCGCATATCTTGGTCATGCCGTACCCAGCGACGTTCATCGCACTCTTGCTCTCGAAAGTCGAGGGGTCATCTGTGACGAGTGCCTGTGCGACAATTTCGATCGCCTGGTTCTCTAACTTGTGCTGGTGCACGAACGCTTCAGAGGCAACGATGCAGCAGCCAGCGCCGTCCTACTTTTACTCGATTAACGACATAAATCTTGGAGAGTGTCTGAAACCGACCGATGTGGGACTACACATGAACTTGGTAAGTTGCTTGTTGACCTTGGGGGCGTTTAGTACTTGTTCCACAGACCATCCGTCTCGGAACTGAGAGTACGGGTTGTTGACAGAGTGCTTATGATTTTTGGAAGCTATACGCACAATCGGTAAGTCGTACAATACAGCTAACAGGCTCGCAAGCGATCCTCACCAATCTGCGCCAGGTGCTCAGTGGTCGCGCCATACTTGTCAGAATAATCTTGCCCGGCATTGGCAAAGATTCTGGGAGCCCCTGGGCCATGGTTCTCGCCAGAGCTGAGGTCTTCCTCAGTCTCAAAAGAAGCACTGTTGATCAGTGCTATTGGAGACGGTCTGTCTGGGAAGTTGGTTCCCAAGCTCCCTGGGCGCATACGCTCGAAGCCGAGCGCAAGGGCGCACTCGGCGAGTCCACCCTTGATGAGCTGGCTGGCGTTGTAGAGAGCTGTACTGCCCGTTGAGCAATTGTTGTTGACGTTTGTGATAGGGATCCCCGTTAACCCGAGGTTGTAGAGCGCCCTCTGGAAAACAAATCACTAAGTTTGCTCATCACAGAGAATATGTGAGTGAGGAGGTCTTACTTGTCCACTTGTAGAGTCTCCGTAGCAATAGCCCACGAATGCAGCTTCAATGCTGTCATATGTTATACCTAGAAGGTAAAGTTAGTAAGCTTCCATACGGCATGCACCATTCCGGGACTTACCAGCATCGAGCAGTGCTTTTGTGGCGGCTTCCAAGCCCATCTAGAAAATATATATACATATCCTGGTTGGAGATTCATGAGCATGATGGAAGCAAGGTGAGCACATACGTCTTCCGTTGTCCTTGTGCCCCTGGGCTATTCATGACAATCAATCATGATCTCCTTCAGTAGGAATGGATTAGACTGTACCTTGATGAATGCGGTACATCCTGCACCGATGATAAATGTGCGGTTTCCTCGAGATGTCATGGTCCTGGGGAGAGTTCACGTTGCCGTAGCAGTGCCAGAGCTGCTAGCTAAGTAATGCAGGGTAAATCAGAAGTGACCCGGGTCGGTAATGTTTACCGGTGTGACCCCGTAGACTCCGGGGTGTCAGCTGCACACCAGGAGTACCCCGGAGACCTGGGCGCATCAGTGCGCGTAAGCGGCGACAGTGACTGGCCACCGGTGTTTACATGCACCCTACTCAGCCGTTGGGAAAGCAGCGAGCATGTTGCTCTCGCCCATCTTCTACCACTACTTCCGCACGCCTCTCCCTTACGTGCAGACCTTGGGCTTGCAAGAAAAGCTTCACCAAATCCAGCTCTTGCTACGCCGCCAAAACGCACACAAAGACATCTTACTGTTGCTGCAACATCGTCCTGTGTACACACTTGGCAGACGACAGCAAGCGGATGACCCAGAGGTCGTAGCTGAGGGCTCCCAATTGCAGCGCATGGGAGCAGACGTCGTTTCAACCAAACGCGGCGGTCAAATTACATACCATGGGCCAGGCCAACTCGTTGGGTACCCTTTGCTCGACCTCGGCAGGACAGCTCCAGCGATGGGCATACGCGACTATATCTGCCGAATGCAGACTGCGCTAAAGTTGCATTTGAAGGAGGAGCATGGGATCGAGACGAGTTTGAACGACAACACGGGCGTGTTTTTGGACGAGACGACGAAAATTGCTAGTATAGGTGTTCAAGTGAGACATCGGTTGACTACCCACGGGTTTTCTATCAATGTCACTCCAGAACCAGTGGCGTGGTTTGCGCAGGTCGTCGCTTGTGGCCTAGTGGGTGTACGGCAGGGAAATATCGCTGAGATGACAAAGACACAGGGCCGCGACGCTGTAGCGGTGGAATTAGAGATTGAGGGTCTTGCGGGAAGGTTTGGTAAGGTGTTTGGAAGGGACATGGTAAAATTGGATCTCAAGGAGAAGGAGTTGGGACCAGCGATCCGAGCTCTTGAAGAGGAAGCTGAAGAGTTGCAGAGAACTCATCCATGTCCTCAGACACCGGCTATAACTTGAGCTCTCTCTGTTCGCCACATTAATACGCCATCTGCACTAATAAACATAGATACAATACACAGACTACGTTATCAGACGAAAACATGAGTGTACGAGCTTCATAGTCAAGCACTTCCCATTCCAACCTTCCCGAAAGGGAGAGGTGGTCGCGGCGCTGGGATGCGCTCCGGCTTAATTGAGCTCTGTAATTCTTCTTCCCCTTTGCCAGCTAGATACCCCAGCCATGTCGCAGCAGGACGGTAAGAGTTGCTTTAGCACTGAAGCTGAAGCCGTGGTGAGGGTTGATAATCATGAAGAAAATGTTTCTTACTGAGCAGCACATATTTATAAGTTCGGGTACAACCGAAGACGGGTGGAGCGGGCCGCTAGGCGGTATTGCATGAGAGGAGCTGTCTCACGTACCAGGAGTCTTGGACCATGGCGTCGCGTTCGTACCCACAGTGCACCTTGACCAGACCCACATAACCACCCCTCATCCACCAATGCTCACCCGTCTACGTGCTCTTCTTCATCACGTCAACCACGCAAAAATGTCTACTGCAACGAAGGTCCACAACACGAACACTGCCTGCTGCACCCTTCCCCCTGTCCGGTCGGATTACGAGGAGAAAGGGTTCTACAAAGCCTATGGAGGCTTTGACAAGGCGAGTCTCAGTGCGCAGGTGATTTTTCGCCGCTTGAACTCACCCCCTGCATGTGCAGGTCTACGTCGCAGGACCGAAGGAGCCTTCAAAGCTCGCATTGGTTTGCGTTTTTGATATATTTGGGTGCGCATCATGCACAATCCCAATTAGAGTCCTACTCACCGTTGACTTTACCAGCTTCAAGCCACAAACTTTGCAGGGGGCAGACATCCTAGCCGAAGAACTGAAAGCTCAAGTGCTCATGCCCGACTTCTTCGAGGGAGACGAACCGTGGTCTTTGGAGAATTTCCCTCCCAAAACCGATGAAGACAAGCAGAAACTCCAAGACTGGTTTGCCGGGTTTGCCAATCCTGCTAACCACGTACCTAAGCTAGCAAAGGTCGGCAAGGAGCTTAAGTCTGAGGGCGTGGATTTCGTGCTGGCCTACGGATACTGTTGGGGTGAGCGCATAGGAAGGCGTTTTCTGCCCTTGACATCCAGGTGACTGAATGAGCTTTGGGAGCTCAGGTGGAAAGGTCGTCATGAAATCCGGCTCTGAGGCAGACACGCCCTTCAGCGCTATCTCCATTGTACACCCTGCGTAGGTGTTTACAAGCTCCAGCGCGGCGAAGTTTATTCATTGACCTCTGTAGCATGCTTTCTTCGGACGATGCTGTGGAACTACGCGTACCACTTGGTCTTTACCCGAGTAACGATGAACCCAAGAACGAGGTCAGCATCTCGTCAGACTCAATGCGCGTCACCACTGATTTCGATTTGGCACAGGCTGAGAAGATCGTTGACATTCTCTCCAAGAAGCCATTCGCAAGCAAGAACGACTATGTTCAATTTGACTCGTACGTGCTGGACCCTCTCTCCGGAAAAGTCACAATCTGACAATGTGCGCTATGCAGATTCCATGGGTTCGCAGCAGCCCGTGCCAACCTCGACGACCCTGAGAACAAAGCAAAGTATGAGGAGCTGTATTGTACTCTCATCAAGTTCACGAAGGATGTGTCTTCATAAGGTCATAGACATTCCATGTACTACCATGTTCCAAAGTTTAATGTGGCAAATACCAATTGTATATAACCAGCCAGGCCATACACATACCATGGTATCGCCTTAAGTTCGTATGCCGGGTCTACCGTCTATACTCATAGCCTCGTCACAGACCAAACCAGCATATAGAACTTTGCCTTCTCGTTCACCTTCACATAATCCTTCCTTTGTATCTCCTTCAACGTCGCCCAAACGTCGACCTTCCCCTTTCCAAACACGCCCTCCACCATCTCTTTCCAGCTCTCCGGCGAATGACAGAACATCCTCACTTCTGCATCCTTCTGCCCGGGCTGCAGCACCTCCAAGCGCAGCCCCTTCTCCTGCAAGCCAATGTGCGAGCCAAAGGCGACCGAGCCTGATTCGGGCGAGAGCAGTGCGGCGAAGAGCGTCGCGAGCTCCAACTGGCGAGCTTCGTTGAAGAGATGGAAGAACGCGGAGGCGTGGATGGCGGAGACGCGGCCGGTGAGCGGGATCAGGCTTGTCAGGCCCGATAAGTCTGGTGTGTTCTCTGAAGGAGTAGTGGACGGGTCGAAGAAGGATGGCTCAAAGATGTTGCCTGGGAGAAACTTTACTGGGAACGTCCCTGGCGTGGATTTGAACAGCTCGTGGCCGACGTCCCAGAAACCTTGGGATCATTGAGCCAATGCTTTTTAGAGTGCATTAGGTTAGCAACTTACCAGGGTTCAGGTCACTCCCGATAATTCGGCTGGCGGGAAACCCATCTAGGACGGCCCTGCGGATGTCGTTGCCCACACAGCATCCTAAATCGAGAAACACAACGTCCTTGCGCTCCTTTCCGAGTTTCAGAAGCTGGCTATAGGCAGGGTAGTGGTTGATCTTTGTCCTATAGAGAGCAGCATAAAAACTTGAACCTCTAATGCAACAGTAGCAGCACAGACCTTGCGAATGTGAATAGTTTGATACAGGGGTATGGGTGGACCTGGTCATAGAAGCATGAGTCAAATGCGATTCATGGTTGATGCTAACACGCACCGCGTATGCCTCGGCTTGGACTCTCAATACATGCTGCTTCAGCTCTTCCGGGTCAGTGATCCCCGTCAACTTGCTCAAGAACTCGACGTCCACATCGTAGAAGCTGGGATCTAGCGGTGCGTTGTTGCTGTCGTATTCGTTCCCTGATGGAGGTGGCTGGCGCACTGAGTCGGCTGTTGTGGAGTCCGACGACATAGTAGCAGTGTACTTGGGCGCTATATGCGAGGGTGCGATCTACGAAAGTGTATGGCGGTTTGTCGAAGCGTTGCAAGCAAATAATGCTAATTGCTCACCTTGGAGAGTAGTGTGTTGGCTACTAGTGGGCCACCATCAGTCAAGCTTATATGTACGACGACCTACCACTGTGAAGTACCCACAGAGGAGGGTCCGTGGGACGCGGTGAACCTGAGGGCAACTTCCGGCTGTACGCGACAGCATTTGTCAACGATGTTAACGTCGACGTTATTAATAATAATGAACTCCTTTGCAGTGCTGCCACCCGACTCAGTCGCACCTTTGATTACCTTCGACCGCGGCCTTAGGACTAAAGATATGCATGTCAGTAGCTGTAATCACGCCGCGATCGTAGCGTATCAGTCGTGGCCTACACGAGTCATGGACAGATGACTCTCGTGAGATGTGTGCAGCTGGTAAGTATTGAGCAGTGAGATACCCCAGTGGCCTGAGAATGATTGTCTGGGGTAGTAAAGAGGCAAACCTTCCACAGGACCAACACGGGTAGAGCCCAGGCAGCCGCAGAAGCAGATAATGATGATGTGAATTATATTCCCAGATATCCAAAATGCCAGCAAGCCGTCGTTCAATGCGAAAACCCAGAATATGACGAGAAGAAAGATACGACCAAGTGTGCTTAGAGCGCCGCTTATGCGGCCGAATCGTCAATGGAAACTTCTAGTGCCTCTCCAATCCACCTTGCAGATAGGCTGTATGTTGAGCAAAACAGAAGAGATAACGATTATGCAATCAGAGAGTGATTGCGACCAAAAGTTTTTTCAAGGACGCCGTACCGTGTCAGATCCTTGACGATGAAATGTGGCTTTGAGCCAGACGCTACGAGCTGTTGGCGAGTGTGTGAGGTGCAGACCGCGATGACGATGCATCCTGCTGCTCGACCCGACAGTATCCCAGATGGCGCGTCTTCAATAACTATACCTGATTGGAAGAATGAAAAGTAGGCGTCACATGAACCAATTTCAGGAACAATACCGTAAGCAATACGGAAGCGTGCAGACACTGACAGTTTTTTGGGTCAACGCCTAGCCGCCTGGCTCCTGCGAGATATGGAGCCGGATGTGGCTTGCCGTTCGCTACATCGCTGGATGTGACGAGTCCGAGCGGAGGAACAGGAAGTCCACATACGTTTAGGACTTGGGGTGCATACACGTTGGTTGCTGTGGGAGTGTGTGAGGAGACTTGGGCTTCTCATTGAAATCGTGACCAACCAATACGTACAAGAAGTGACGATCGTCCATCCCGAGGCTGTCTCTGGACTGCCGGCACCAATCTGGGTGAAGTGTCAAGTTACGTGGGCTGAATAGCGAACAAGGTCATGCGTGCACTCACCCGCTGGAGTAATGCCGACGCTCCTGGCAGCACAGCTGGACCACCTGCAAGTACTATGCTCTCGAAACAGTGAACGGCAGCCTGCAATCAAGGTAGCAACATGCGAGGTGAGGTTTTGTGCGAGGTGCGAGTGAAGTCAGCGCACCTCCAATTGGGCCTCATTCTTTGGGCGGCAGTAGTCCTGTAGGGTATCGTACAGCCGTCGTCCGTGCGATTTGAGAGCGGCATCTGCTCCATTGAATGCATACTCTTTTGCGAATGTCTGCCATGCCTTGAGTACTCCTGGTGTTGTGTCGACAAGTGTGCTGAGTGATTGACGCAGTGCGAAAGCATAGAGGGATCAGGGCATGAGAGAGCTGTGTTGATAGCCTTCAGGTTGCTATAACTCACCCATCCAGGTCAAACAGGATCTGTCGCCAGCTATGCTTAATACCAGAGGAGACGCAAGTCGCGAAGCACTCACAGCATGTGCGGTCACCGTCGAGGGCATTGGTGGGCGGTGTGTGAGTAGATGGTGGGTGTCGCGGACGAAGTTGAGTCGTGCATCCTGTGCTTTTCTGCAAAGAACTGGCACGGACCGTTGTTCGTCCGTGGACTGAGTGAGGACGCGAGTTTCTGCTTCATCGCGCACAAAACGCTGCACTATTTTATCTCGGACCTTGCAATCACGGGACGAGCAGATTATGTAACCCGCTTCCAAGACTCCTTCCGCTTTCGGATCTTGGCCTCGTTCCACTTTCCCTTTCACGGTAACAGACTGTCAAGAAGGGGGCCGATCCCAGTGTCGGCAAGCTTGGGGCGGCCGCTGCCAGACGCAGCATTTGACACTTTGAGGAAAACAACCATCCAGACCTGTGTATGCGTTAAGGGTATCGCTTGCTTGACTGTTCTGATGGCTTGCATACGCACTCAGTCATTTCCACCTGACCCTTCCCGATTGCGTGGTGAAAGAAAGCTCGTGAAATTGATGTTACTATCGTAGTCGTCACAGGTATACATCTACAAAGACCAATTGGAGAAAATGCACGAGAGCGAGTTATGAGGTGAGTTGTTATGCTAGTAATGATGTGGAGGGTATGTGATGTGTATGCTCTATCCGGAATGATGTCTGCATTCTCTAACCTCCAGCGGTGAGACAAACGGCTCGGGTGGCAACTAGCGATCCTGTCGCGCTGTCGAACGGAAGATCCACGGTGAACATGACGTCACTTCTGTCGCTGTTGAGATATACTGGCAAGTTGACTGTCGCGGCGGAAGAGGCGTCGGTAGATTCGTCGACTTGCACCCAGCGGATTTGCGATGGATTGAGGCGGACAGCCTCTCCGTTGTTCAAAGCCAGCTTGTCAGAAGTCCAACTGGCGCCTTCAAGTACGAGCCCTGTAACAGGGGTCAGAACTCTGGAAGTCAGAGCTAAATGTGGACAGCACATACCGTCGACGATGAAAGCGCCAGGGTCATTCACACGCTCAATATCCAATTGAAGTCGCAGGGTTTCCAAACTCCACTTCTTGCGATGCGCCACGGCCTGGCGGCTGGCAGTGATGTACGCCTCGGGAAAGAAAAGACCCCCAAGCCATACTTCAACGTTGCTGAAGTGATCGAGGCTAGCAATATGAGCCAGTTGCCCAAGTCTGCGAGAGAGGTCTGCAATCCATTCGGAGACAGCCATGGTTTTGTGCACCTTGTAGCGCCGCCAGTGAGTTGGTATAGTACCTAATAGTGTTTCAGTAGTGTCGGTGACTGAGCAAACAGGGAGATATACGCACCCTTAGTGAGAGAACTGATGAGGGTTCGAAGATGATTAGTCTGCTTCAGTTCTCCCTGACAGACTTGTATGACATCCTTTAGGTCCCTCTTGACCTGTTCGAGGAGCTTCTTGCCAATGTGGCCTTCACGGTGGAACAATCTGTATAGAGGATCTTGATGGTCTCCAGTTTGCTTCTCGAGACTGGAGAAGGTCTTGGGGAGAAGTGTCACAATGGCGTTACTAACTCGGGAGTAATAGCACATACCTGAGGCAGAAGACCAAGCCACTCCCGACAACGGTCTAGCAGGTTTCTCATCCAAGCCGGCTGTTGCGCCGATTGCCCCTTCGACGGACCAGCGACAGATGCGGTGTCGTCGTCGTCATCCGCAAGCATTCGCATCTTACGAAGCTTGCCAAGGAGTTCATTTCCTATGCAAGCCATAAGCAACATGATCATGTGTACAAGTGTGCCATCTACCTTGTGCGACAGCAATGACCCGCTCAGCAGACGGCGGAAGACTCAGCCAAGATGGAGGTTCACGCTCGGGTAATTTGTGGACCCATCCCAAGAAATGATCAAGCTTGGTACCGTCAGGGATAGCAAGATGTTGTGTGTCTGAGATGCTCGGGACGAGATCAAAGTCAACGTTATAAGAAGAAGCTGTAAACAGGCCATCGACGAAGGAATCCAAGATCTTTTGGTCGAAGTCACTGTCAACTCTGCCTCCGTATACGGACTGCTTGATCAAAGTACGGACAGCATCCCAAGGAATCGCAGCAGGATCAATGTTTGCACGGCCTTTCGCTGTTGTGTTGAGCCAGGTATCGATGGTATTGAAGGCAGAGGCCATGTCGGAATCGTTGAAATCGTAAATTTTGCTCCAGCCTAATGGTACGTAACGTAAACGCTCCTGAACAACAGCATGGAACCATGCGAGCAAGAAGTACAGCCTGGCCTTTTCAGCTGGCCCTTGAGTCAGGCGGTTATCGGGGATGCTTCGCAATGAGTCTAAGAGGTTGGCCTTGATACCAGGTGGCGGCTCATTCATGAAGATGCGGGATTGTCGCAGAATATTGACAGGAATAGAAGGATTTGTTTCCATGGTCAGGAAGAGGCGGAAGTTGCGGTGAGGGTTGAGAGTTTGCAACTTCTTCTCGAGCTGCCCAAGCCACGAAGGTGCGAGATGGACATTCTTTAACAAAACCCACGAGCCCTGGCGTGCAGCTAGAGATATCGCTTGATCAGCGAGCGAGAAGCCTTCTTGTGAGCCCATGGCGACGGAAGCACACCGAGCGCCTGCGGTCGCAACAAGATTCTCGACCCTATAACTTGCGTCATATCCCGTCACAGAAACCAACGACAAAGGCGTTGAAGCCATGACCTCGTTGTTGACCACCTTGCCAAGTTCATATCCGGACATAGAGGTAGGGTCGGTCTGAAACGCGCTTCGGACAAACAAGGCTGTTGATTGCAGTAGTCGATCAGGTCTGAGGCATTTGACAATCATGACCTTGCGAATTGCCTCGACAGCGGCTACAATGCGGAAATTAGAATGAAAAGCCAAAGCAAGTGAACCAACTCGACGCACGTGTACTAGGCTCCCAAGGGTACGGAACGTCCGTCTCTGGAGTTGTCGATTCTAGGAACGGTATCCACTGGTCCTCATTGTGCGTAATATGGGAGAGCACCGGCTTAAATATCGGAGATCTTGCAAACTTTTCTAAGCGCTGCGATTGCTCAAAGGAGAGGATGGATGGTGTTTGGTCTGTTACGGCGCCTGGGGCAGCGGGTGCGCCGTCTCCACTTTCCAGTAAGAACTCCAGCTCGTCTGCGATCTCCTCAACGCCGCGCAGCTTCACCTGAGCTAAAAGCACCGCGAGCATGACATGGTCACGATGCAAGAGTGCACGTGACGTTCGTTGATAAACAGTCAGGAAGAGATCCGAGAGAAGGACATCTCTGCGACGGCTGTAGTCTGTTACGTTGGTCAAGTTCGGATTATGATGCAAAATATAGTCAAAGATATCCAGGAAGAACCGCAGCGAGAACTGATAGAAGTGATTGACAAGATTGAGCTGCTCGAGGATGAAGAACACAGCACTGCATGCTTGAGCGAGTGGTAGATATTCCGCTGTGACTTGCTCGACCTCTTTCATGACGATATCGGTTTCCTCCACTTTCCGAGTGATTTCACCCGCCTCGCGTTTGAGTGTCTCCAACGTGTCTATGACTTTATCGTCGTCAAGAATGTTGCCGGTAGACTCGTTGAGAGCCTGCAATAGGAGTTTTTCCAGTGTGCGTAGTCTCAAGCGGAACTCGCCCTGCATCTTCATGAGATCGGTGCGTTTGCGCTCGGTATCGGGGCGTTCAACCTTGAGTACTTGGTCAAGAGACTGGCTCTGTAGACTGCTCCTAGTCATGGTAAAGTTGACGAATGTGACGCGACTGCAGATATCAGGCGAGAATTCGACTGAGGGATCCCGCGTGGACAAGAACATAGTGAACGACGGCGAGAAGTCGATATCTTGGCTGCCCAAACGAATCAGAACTCGACCTCCAGTCCTTCGGATTTCCTTATTCAAGACAGGGTTAAGAATGGGGTCTAGATGTTCAACGTCTTGAATAAGGAGAGTATTGCCGAAGCGAAGGGCGCTTTCCAAGACCTTCAGGAACGCCTCGTCGAGGAAACTTGTGACTGTGATTTTGCGGTCTTTGTATTCGTTGAGGAGGAAGGTGGTAGCCTGCCCCGTGGGGTCAATGATCAGTGGATAACGGCTGAAGCGTTTGATCATGATCGCGTTCTCTGTGCAGAGATTGTCGGAGGGCAAGGACTTCGACTGCCAGCTGAGACGATCATCCGCGGTCGACAGGTATTCTGGAAGTGACAGTTCAGTCTTGAACTTGATGTTTGCGTCCGCAAGATGTGTGGACCAATCCTGCCACATCATCTCGCGATACTGCTGGTCGAAGAAGCCCGCATATGCAAGGAAGGCAGCGGAAAGGAGGACATCGCCGACGATAGTACTCATCTCGGCATCAAAGGTGCGACTCCCCAACTCCCAGCGAGACTTCTCCGACGACAAACTCTCGAGTAATTTCATGCTGCGGTCCACCTTGCTTTGCACGCGCTCCATCTCTACCTTGATGGCCTGTGTCTCGCGAATGAGTGCGGCATATTCGTTTTTGTATCGTTCAATGCTGGCTTCAAGCTCCGCTATCATCTTGATGATTGTCTTGGCTTGAACTTTGGTTTGCTCCGCCTGATCCTCTAAGGACTGAACCTCGTTCCTAAGGGGTTCAACCTTGTCGAGGATCTCCGAGAATCGGACCTGTGCTATCGCCCATTTGACCAGAGGGCCGCATGCCTTACTGGCGCGATTGACAGTCTCAAAGTTAAAAGAAGGCCGACTAAGGAAGTCCCTTTTCATCAAATCCCGCAATTGCTTCGTCAGTTGGTTGACAGTGTCGAAGTTGACGATACGCTGAATGAAGTCGTCGCGTCGAATGATTCCCTGCACGGTCCGCCAGCTGTCGATTTTGTGACCCAACAAAGTGCAAACAGATTCCATGGCGAGTTTGACTGCCTCCGGAGGATTGGCCATCGTACGAACTTCCTGTAGGTGTTGACGCTTGATGTTGCTCACTGCAGATTGAGCATCGAGGACGGCTGGTTCTGCGTCTGCTAGGTCGGCCATGACCACGGAGCGACGTTCATGGATGTTCTTATCTTGTTCCTCGAGGGCAGCCTGGATCTGGATCGACGCTGCTTTCTTCTGCTCTGCCTCCTGCTGGTCTGCCACCATCCGCTTCAACTTTTCGTTAGCCTCAGCATCTTTGGCCTCGAGTTGTGTGCGCTTGATCGCGAGACTCTTGCGCAGCTCTTCAACCTGAGTCACGGTATCGCGCAGCTTGTCTAACCCTACGTGAAGATGACGTTGCTGCTCTTCGAGCTCGTCCCGTTTCTCGTTGTGCAATCGCACGTAGTGATTGATACTGGAACGTATGCAGTTAAGTACGTTATAGATGTGATCTCGAGCAGAACTCACAAGTCAAGGTAGTGCCGCGGGGTAACATAGTTGTATCGACCTTGGCGTCGACTCAAACGTTGATTGATTTGATGCAGTGACTGATGGATATAAACCAGAGCGTTGACAACAGCGGTTCGATGGATAGGAGGCATGGAAAGCTCTCTGTAAACAACAGGGAAGTGCGTCGGGGGGTTATAGGATGGGAGGTCCAAATCCAGCGACTGAGTGAACTCTATGCCAACCTGATAGAAGGCTTGGTCAGACCAGTCACCGAACCAATCCAAGACACATCTGTTAAACAGAGCGGGCGAGGTTGCTGCACGGGAAGCAAGGCCATTTTCAGGAGGATTCATCGTGAAAACGACATGCAGGTTCTTTGCAACTTGCGAACGGAACCAGCGGTACAGCTCTTCATGTGAGTCGAGCATCAGCCCATCGCGCTGGGATCCTTCTTTACAGGCTGTCATGAGTGCCGAGTGCTCGTCTCCTTCAAACAAGCCGGGGACCTCCGCATTCGCTAGCAGTGTGTTCATGCGTTCCAGAAAGCCAGAGTCTAGGACATTGGACTCATCCATGATGAAGCAGACTTTCTCTCCTTTACATCCTGCTCGACGCAAGACAATCCGTAAATCTTCGTCGAAGTCATCGCCCGTGTACTTGTTCGACACCTTGATTTGGAAGATACTGAGACCGTTCATCCATGCAACAAAGCGTGACAGCGTCGTCTGAAAATGATGTAAGCTACTGCCAGATATAGACCAACATAGGAAATGTACCTTCCCGCTGCCACTCACACCAATGAGCAGCAGATGGCCCTGAACTTGGCGGAAGACACGATCGATCCTCAGAACGTGGTCTAAAACATCGTTGAAAAGTACGAGTGGGACATCAAGCTCTTCTTCGTAGAAAACCTTCAGTCGAGCCTTCGTATACTCTCGCAGGACTTCTCGGTCGACGGATACGTAGTTCTTCGAGGTCCAATTGGAGAACAAAATCGGCCGTGCCAAGGCTTCGTCCTTGTTAATGGTCGGGAAATTCTCCATGGCAACGTTGTCGATGTTGTCATCTGTCCATTGCTTCTCATCTTCAGTTACGAGACGGTCCTGGAAAAGTCTCAATGCTTCATGCGCCCAGACACGGACTAATCCCTCGACGGAAAGACCATCCAGAGGTCGAATAGCTTCGTAGACGCCCCTAACCCAACGCGTCAGCTCACGGGGACTGTACACATAGTGTGCTTGAACATCGGTTGTGAACCGCTTCTGAGAGGCGAGATATAAAGCGACCATGGCATCTGTTAAAGGCCCAGCATATGCCTTCAGGTTCGGAATGACCTTCAATAGCGCGCGATTGTATGTGCCGTAGATTTGTTTCAAGGATACTTCGCCAGGATAGTCGACCATGATTAATGGAGCATGGCGCAGGAATCTGTGGCTCAAGGGGACTCGGCCGGGATCCGTTGGCGGGTTACAAGCTCCCACAAACTGAATGCGTTCCAGCTTGACCCAGGCCATATCTGAGGCTCTCCAGAATCCTCCCGACTCTACAAGCTGCCGAATGAAGGAGATGACCCGTTGTGTACCATATTTGTCGGTGGCAGGCAGATTGATCTCATCGCAAAACACGACAAGCCATCGGCCAATCTGTAAAGGAGCCAAGATGACACCATTGGGAGTCTTGCGGTACTCGCAGTACTGCTCAAAGGTCTTGAGGATGAGTTCGGGCGTAGTTGCAGACGAGAAATTGAGACCAACGGTCTCCATCGACGGTAACTTGCGGAGAGCGCTGAAAAGAGTCATGGTCTTTCCTGAGCCAGGGGGTCCACAAAGCATCAAGGGCTTATGCTCAGAGAGCCATGAGTAAAGAACCTCTTCATGGCGTACGGTGTCGATGGTCGGTACCACTATATCGTTGGCAGTGACTGAATGAGGCTCGATCTCGATTACAGGAACCCGAGCTTGCCATTCGACCCATCTCGCATCTTTCACTTGAACATCGTAGTCCAGCAATGAAGCACCAGCTGGAAGTGTGGGAACGTCGATGCCAGTTTGCTTGCACAAGAACTCGCCCATGGCTGCGCGAAGATCCAGTTTCGCATCGCCCGAAAAAGCCCAGATGATACTGATCAAGAGCCGCTTTGTCACATACTGCTCCACGACCTCTGGAGTAAGATAGAAGGGTTGATGGTGCGTGTTGTACTCGATAATGTTGCGGACTGTTTTGTTGATGAGGGAGAAGAGGGTATGCAAGGCGCGGGTGTGAGTAAAGTCCATGATGTGCTCAATGCTTTCCGCATAGGCCAAAGCGGAAGAGACCAAGTCATCTTCAGCGAAGAAAGGCTCCAAGAGATCAGCAACTTGCTTCTGCGTCGACGTATTGACACTGTCCATGTTGTCCTCCTGGTCGGGACGTCGTCCAAGTCCCTCGAGCGGATCCTCGTCTTCGGCATCCAGCGGTACTGAAGACAGCGTATCAAGATAGTGGCGACAAACCATGTTGGTATCAACCACATCTTCGCTGAACCAGATCATACCACAGCGACTGACAGTCGCAAGAGTAGCGTACTTGAGGCTCTCAACTTCAAACATAATTCGCACATTAGGAGGGAGGTTGAGACGCTCTCCATTCGGTAAAGTGAGTAGCTTGTTGTCGTCAAGGACACTGGAACAAATCAGACACAGACTCTAGTTATCACCATCAACGACGTACCTGTTCAGGTTTTCCACCCATTCAGGATCGACGTCGCCATCGAAGATGATCCAGTGGCGCTTGCCACTCTCACCCCGCACATCGTCGACGATCTTGCGAAGCGTATGCGTAAAAAGGCCATCGTTCCATTCGCGAGTGGTAGGGTCCAGCGTGCCGTATAGAGCGTCCTTGTGCATTGCCTTAGGATCTATCACGTACGAGACACCTTCAACGCCGTCCAAGCGTTCCAAGGCTGCTAATAGGACCTTCCAAGCGTTACTCTTGCCACTGCCGGATGGTCCGACCATCATCAGCCCATGCTGGATCTTCTGTATTTGGTATAGCTGCAATATTTTGGATACCCAACGCTCGCCTTGAACAAGCCGTCCTTCTGCGCACACCTTGCTGATCTGTTCTCGGAGAGCATCTAGATTGATAGGAACATATTCAGTTCCAGGGAAGACGTCCGCGAGCAGACTAGGAATACAATGAGAAATACACATATAAGCCAAGCGAGTAATTGAGCTGTACCTTGTCAACAGAGGAACGTCCTCAGCTACGAGCTTCGGCACAATGGTCTCGGTAACACTCTGGATTAGGATCACCTGTTCGGCGACCGTGTCGGACAACCCTTCAACACCCTCGTCTTCTGAGCTGGCAGCGAGCAGCCTTTCGCGCTTGAGTATACCTGCACTTTGAAGGACAGCTTTCAACGCACGAAGACCAAAGTCGTAGTGCGGCTGGGGAGAGAGCTGCTCGTCACAAAGATTGAAGAATGGGACGATCTTTGAGGCCAGCGACTCCGCAGTGCGGAAGCCCTGAGAAAACAACATGACCTGTGCGATCAGTTCACGATCCGGTCGGGTCATGGCCATTCTACAGGCGGATAAGTAGCCGTTACCCAGTGTTTGTCCACTGCACTTACGGTCTGAACAATTTCGTGAGGTTGGGCGGCAAAGTTGATCGACCAGCGTAGTTCGGGTTGGTAGTAATGAACATGCCTGGCCCTCAAAATGAGATGACATATCACACAGTATTTTGTGAATGACATACCCATGTTCCTGTTGATCTTGACATTTTTGCCGACGAGCTCGATCTCCGTGTCAGGGTTCTTGACGAGGGAAGCAAGACCCTGCTGAATTGTCTGAACTTGTTGGGAGACAGCGCTAAGAATGCGTTCCTCGAGACGATTGAACTCGTCGAAGCATCCCCAGGCACCGACTTGACAGAGACCAACGAAAATGCGACCCATGGCTTGAAAATCGAAAGTTTCGTCGCAACAGAAGACAAGAACGAAACGGCCCAGCTGGACACCCAGAGCTTTCACTGATTCCGTCTTGCCTGTGATAAGTAGCACCGTTAGCGAGCACCTACAGAGCTCCAGCCTTCAGGCTTACCAGTTCCAGCTGGGCCGAAAGGAGCGCCACCAAGTTGGCTGCTGAGAGCTTGCGTAAGGGTCAGGTAGCACTTGTCGGTCAGTGGGGTTTGCACTAAGCGATCAGGCACTCCAAGGTATTCCCATCCATAAGGAAAGCTAGCATCTGCTACTCGAATGGCGAGGCGGTCCACAGCCTCCTCGATTGAAGGATCAAGGTAGAATCGCATCTGGTAGAGCCATGAGAAAGCACGATTGTCACTAATACCTTGCTGGATGAGTGTACGTATGACGTCTCTCTGGTGAACAAGTTCGGTGATGAGATGCTCGCATTTCCGACGAGTGACAGGAGCCAATTCCGTGAGCACCACGTCCGCGAGAAGGTCGAGGCCTTGTAGTACCGTATCGAGTGGGCCATCCAACGGCTCTGAGCGCTGTATGGCGTCCTCTATGGATGAAGTCCACGCAACCTGAACGGCAAGAGTAACGAGCTGCGCGGGGAACTTCTCTAGCCATGCAATGAATTGATCCTGCAGGAGTGGAGTGCCGTTTCCGTAGATTGACCTTAGCTCAGCAACAGCATCGCAAAGCAAGTCTGCAAGCGTTTTACGCATCTCCTCCTGTAGTTGAGTGAGCCAGTCATTGATCTTGGGATAGTCCTTGAGCATGATCGGCCGTTTAAACACAACTTCTTCTCCTTCTCGAGATGCCATACCCTTGATTTGCGTGAGTTCGTCGTCCAGTTGAATCGTTGAGATTCCAGCGAACATCTTCTTTAGGTGCTTCATGATGCGGAGGATCTCCTTGCTGTTACCAATAATCTCGAGAAGATCCTCGTCACCAACGAAGTAGAAGCGGGGAAAGGAAGCTCGTTCACGTTCGAGATACTCTCCAAGGGCCTTCTGTATCTTGTTCAGCAGGTCTGCAAGTCGCTCCAATGATTTCTGGATGCCAGGAATATTCATCACATCGATGACGTGAGGATTCTTGTTGACCTTCTTCATGACGGCCATGAACTCGGTGTTGATGTTGTTGAAACGAGCACTCTCTACAGGAAGCAGATGCTTGATGTCGGCACTGCCAGAGAATATTCCTTCTAGATACACCCATTGGCGTTGTACGTCGATCCAAACGTCTGCAAGAGGATGTTTATGAGAGGCGTGACATCAGAACGAACTAATCCCTCACCGAACAACACATGGATTCGATTGAGCTTCTCCTCCCATGAACCGGCCTAATTGTAGGTTGAGTGACTGTCAAAACCGGATTCAATAAGGCCTCACCTCTTCTTCGAACACTGTTCGATTAAACCATAACGTATTAGCGTCAGTGTCGACGTGATGTCGATGTTACGAACCTTTGTAATACGGAGAAAGCTTCATCGCAGTGAGCGAATTCAGGTTCTCGCTGCACTTGTTAAAGAGATCGTCCCAGCCCCTGCCAAGGAACACTATCTACTATGGTGTAGAATGGGATTGTGACTTGACGCACCTGATCAACCGTATCTTGTTCTGGTAGTTGACCAAGTCAAGATGATACGCGCTCCACGTCTCCTTGACCTGTCTGATGTACTCCTCGAGGGCCATCTAGCGAGTTAGGTGAGATGTGCATGTGAGACCAACCGTAATGTAAGCTTACTTCGCCCTGTGCTTGAATGATGACTTCCTTGATAGGTGCCTCATTTCGCCTCAAGTCCAAATCGTATACATGGCCAAGGGTCATCCTAGGACGAGATTTAACGGTCAGCAGAAACAGTAGCATGAGAATGAGCGCACAGAGGCAAGCTGGGCGTGTCAGAAACCTTCAAAGCTTTAAACAACTGCTTCCAATGTCTGTCTCTCAAAGCCTCTGACTTGAGCTCGGAAATAACAGAATTGGACTTGAGCAACCCTCGCAACGCTTCCTGAACGTATTCGAAGGCAGAGTACTGTCGCATTCTTGTCGGCATGTCTTTCGTCGACGTAAGAAGATTGTCCAGCTGTTGTCTAAGCTTCCTCGGCTGCACCGTCGCCCATAGTAGCTCGCGCAATTCTCCAACCTGGCTCCAAATACCAGATAAGGCGGTCCACACTGCCTTGAGATCTTTCAATTCTTCAAATACGGGTTCGAGACGTGTGTGTCGGATGAGTTCTAAGTCGAGGGCTTCCTTCGCTCTACAGACGAGATCGTACTGTTCTTGAATGCCGGTCAGACGAGCATCGAATGCATTGATCGTTTGCAAAGCTGTATCAGCAGGTATGCTTCCCTGCACTGGTCGTTTCTCCTCCCACTCTTGGATGATATCGTTGATCTTGTTCTCCACAATCTTGTCTTCTGCAACAATCTTCAATTGCAGCCCAGCTTTCCTCCTATGGCGTTAGTTCAGGAATACAGACAATGTTGAATGGAACCTCACCGAGCTGCTCTTGGATAGAGTCATTCTTCCTTTTCAATATCTCATTATAAGCACTCCATTCTCCTCGGAGTTGATCGCTGTATAGCCAGTCGTCGGGGAATTGGTACCGAAAACGCTCCAAAGTCTTCTCTCCGCTGGCGCAAAGTTCTATCATAGGACCCCATGTCTTCGTCTTGCGCTTCAGGTCCTGCACGAAAGTAATGAAAGTGACTGCCGCCGCAGTCGACGAATTGGAGGGTGCCAACACCTACAGACAGAACCAATCTCAGCCAGCTTCCTTTGCAAAATGGTACTTCACAAGACAACACGCACCTCCATCGCCATCTTGTTGAAGAACGGTAAGACAGCAGAACGCGTCGCGTCGCCAACTTGGCTGCCTCGGCCTATGCCGAACACCTGCAGGTCGCCTGCAGCAGGCGCCTCTGACTCCCATTCTCAAACCACCTCGTTCATTCCTCTGAATTCTGCAAGACTGTAAAGCCACGATATCCTCGTAGAATCACCACTCGACATCTACTATCCCGCCATGTCAGGTCGCCAGCAGCGTGTGATGGTTCAGCCCATCGTGAGTACCCGTGATCCATCGCGCCTCGGCGGTACTGAGCATGCATTTTGTCTAGAATGTGATCTTCAAGAACTTGCAGCAGGTATGCACTTGAACGCTCATCTACAACTCTCATTTTCCTAATCTACTCTTAGAGAACGAAAGTTGTTGTATGGCTGTACGACAATATCGAGATGCGTATTGAGGGTCGAATCGTTGTGCGTGTTCCATGCTCCTTTCGTCTGCATGGCGTTAAACTCGCGAATCCATTGAAGGCGTCGGCTGCGTTGTGATACCCGCAGGCTATTGTGGACTGCCATTTGCATATGAATCTTCTTGCTCATTTACTTGACTATTTGAATGCTCTCGCCGTGTCGCACAAACTAACTCCGCGTATTTCAGGGATTTGACGAATTCATGAACGTGGTCATAGACGAGGCCGCAGAGGTGTATGTCAAGGACGCAAAACCCAGAAAGGAACTTGGTACGTTACACACAGTCCTGATGATACGATTTCACTCACAGCTCTCATAGGACGAATATTGCTCAAGGGTGACAATATTACCCTTATTCAACCAGTAGTATAACGCTATAGCTGTCGGGTTACTGTAAAAGTGCGCTTCCATGCGCTTACATTGTATCATTGCTGTGCGCTGTTTCTCGGAATACGACTCCTTATCCGAGAAGTTTTGCGACTCTTGCCGACTCACAGGTTATATATCGGCAGCAACTTCGTGATACTGAGAGCTTGTCGACATAGTGGGCATTCAGCCTGCATGACATAAGCCTGCGAAGATGATTTGGATAAATACAATACAATCTCACCTTTTCTCGTCCCCAACCAACGATACAGCTCCAGCAGAACATGTGGCCACATTCGGTGGCACAACTCGCTGTGCGTTCCTCCAGACATAGAGTGCAATTTCTGCTGGCCCGTATGCTCGACGGTATTTGGGTGACGTCCAGTATCGTCAGTTCGTCCTCTTCAGCGGGAACAGCAGGCTGTTCATCTGGGTCGTATAAACCTAACATAGACGATATGGGTCTATCATCGACGAAGGTTTCGTGTGAATCCTCGGCAAGCCTTTTCTCGTTGGGTGATCTTGCATCGTCTCCTGCTCTCAGGCTGCGAACAAACATGAGCAAACGATAGAGAAGTCTTATGCACAGCAGCACGCCTAGTCCTGAATACGACGGTGGTCTCGAGTTTGGATTTGGAGGTATGGAGGCAACCTACCATATATAAGACGCGTGCTATACTGAGCAGCTGAACTAAGGACTTACATATCTCGTGCCTAGGAGTCTCTTCGCCAGATGATAATATGTACCACGCAAGTAGAAAATAGCAAGGTTGATCTCCGATAGAACTTCGAGCGTTGGCGGAAACTTGCGCAACATAGTGCTTAACTTGGACCCAGGAGGTAACGAGGAACCCCATTTCGATAGCACGTAGCTTGGTATCGTCGGAAGCAGAATCAAAGCAACGCGCAGAGTGTCTGACGGAACGCTATCGGTTCGAGTCGAATGCAGCCAAATGCCAGTATACTCTTCTCCGAGAGTCTGCGTAGCTGTGGCTTCATGTCAGCCTTGGGGTTCGCACCAAGCCCAATCCGCGCACCTTGACCGACAGTAAGACCGTAGTATGTCAATTGGACGAGCAGCCCAATCTCCTTGTCCCACCGAGACAACCATCGAGTGCCTGTGACCTCGTTGGTATAAAGGATGCAAAAGTCCGCATAAACACGTACCGAACCATGCTCTCAATACGCTTTCAGTCTGCTCTCGTATAGACGATACATGAAATATATCCCTTTGGTTTGAACGTACTGTAAAGAAACATCATAACTTGCATACAGAACAAGTTGCTTGAATCATACACACTGATTTGCGCTTGCTGAGCGAAGGGGAATGAAGCCACAGACATGGTCAAAGGTCAAGCAGAGTGATCGCGGCATGAACGATGCCGGGCGCACTGAGCGTTCTAATTGCCAGTGCTTGTTTCTCACCTCACTTCACCATCACCTCTAACCTCAGAATTTTAACAGAATGTCGGCTGTGCAACGTGGCCAGCCAGCAGGGCCCACAGTATGGCAGAAGAGTACGTACAGACAGAAATGGCCTCGAAAACAGCTGCATATTGACACATTCTGGCAGTGAAGTGAGTGATATCCAGGCATTGGCTACCGAGCAATGCATTGAATTGTGCGTAGAATGGGGGCACTTATGGGAACTGGTGTTGGTCTTACTATCGGCTTTATCTTTGGTTCCTATAGCATCTTGAGGTACGAGCAAGTCGTTCGCTCAGCTGCATGCGTGCTCACCTTGGAAACAGAGGCGGGGCCGGGCCTCGAGGTGTTCTCCCAACGCTGTCACAGTATATGCTCAGTAGCGCAGCAACATTTGGCTTCTTCCTTTCCATTGGCTCAGTGAGTTGCGAATTTGTCACTCACTGCGCACCATGACAAACGAACGCGTCCAGGTTATTCGAAACGATGCGCCTCCCCACCTCGAAGCAGCTCAAATGCTATTACCACCAATGCTGCGTCCCCGAGGTGAGGGCGTTGCACTCATGAAAGCTCGCTGGGAGATTGAGAGGCGTAGCCGTGGCTAAAAAACCTTCAACTGTTGGAGAGCCAGCGCCCAGCTCTACGCAGAGAAGTTCAGAACCAAATACAGAAATGCTCTGCAATGTCAAACTCGAGCTACGCTGACATGAAAGTATTGTCCACACAAAGGTCACGGTATCTACCCCAGCCCGTGATAATCTGTCCCGCTACCTGCTAATACCACACCCGAACTAAATCATGCGAGCAAACTTCTGATCACCTCCAGGGTGCATGCCGAGAATCAATCTCGACAGGTACGTGAAAGTCATAAGGGAACGTGAAATCTTGATAACATGACATGTCGAGCCAGCGAGGGGAAAGCAGGCATGAGACATAGTGCAACCCTACGCATACAGCTCAATTGACGACATATAGATTGAGTGGGCGATGATTCACTTACGCGATGTCATGGCATGTTACGGATCCTTCCCGCCTAACCATGTTAAATAGCCCTGAAAACGGCTTGCACAAGAGCGAACGGATCGCATACTGCTTGTAGACCTCACTGAACGAATGCTCCTGGCATCCATATGAGCATAGCGTCCACCAGTTGGGTCGTCGACACTTGGTCGGCGTCCCTCGCATAGAGGCAGGGGTGATGAAATCAAGGGACGATCGGATGCAACTGCATGGGTCTTGCGCTTCTTGCTAGAGCTGACGAACCACTCGAGTACATTCCAATTCCGCTTCCTTCCCTTACTGGGGCCCCATACCTTCGTCTTGCCAGTACCGTACTCCTTCGTGGGCACGTACGGCTTCTCATCGTCATCATCCTCGAAATGTATCGTCGGCATGTCAAGAAATTTCACTGAAGGCGCCGAGCGACCCTTGCGTGTCTTGATGGACGAGCTTGAAGACAAGATCGACTTGGCTGGAGTTGGTCTCGATGCGGTTGAAGAAATTGAGCCAGAGCGCTGCCTTGCATGGACGAAATGCCGCTCCGCCGCCTGGCCAAGCACGGCCAGCTGGCGTTGGGATGAGGTCGTGGACACTGCAGGTCTCCTACGGAGCCAGAAAGGGGTTACCAGCTCCTGCTCGTCTTCCTCAGGCAACTCTGATATGAACGGGATTTCAGGTATGTCAATTCCGTCCAAAACTGATGCAGATGAGACGGACGATCGCGAGGCAAAGGGATCACTGTCCGACGATGAGGAGGAAGCTGTCTGAAGGATTTATCAGGAAGAAGAGGGTGTTGTATAATAATGCCTGCACGCACCCAAACGCACTGCAGCGCGTGAGCTATATCGTCATCGATCTCGAGTAGCGGTGAAGGTAAATCCTACACAAGTTTCAACACCGCTCACTCGTAGCTATCATATCTACTCACCTCGTCGTCCGCAACAGCGCGTGGAGCGGAACGTCCCCAAGAAGACTGAGTGGAACCAAGGTTCAGCAGTTAATCATAAAGGTGGGGAATATGATAAGGGCTACACTCACGTTCACTGCTTTGTTCGATCGGGGCCATTCTGTGAGGGTTGGGTCACCACTGCGACGCGCAGGATAGTAGCTGTTTGAGTTCTCCATCGTCCGAGACTGACAACTTGGTCAAATGGGAAACACGAAAGAAATGGGCGCCATTTGATACTTACGATGAGGGTAAGAGGCAAGAGTCGACCTGCCTACGCGTCCTCAGCTCGTTATCGGGTATGTCTTACGCTACTGTACACGCCCACGGGAATTGTAGGGAACATACGGAGCTTGCAAGATTCCTGGGGGCGTGGTGAAGGCGTGGATCAATGGAAAACACGAGGCTTTGCATTCACGGATCTGTCATAGCTGGTGTAAGCGCGAGGACATTTACTGCAACGGAACGCGGAACCAGCTTGCGGCTTGTCCGCGGTTGTGGGGGAATGTTTCCGAAGAACTCCCGGGAGTTAGTTCCAACAACACTGAAAAGAGTACGCACCGGAGGACAGAGTGTTGTACAACAGTTATTTGTACTACCCACATATTGCATCGTAAACTTAAGATGAAGGGATATCGCTGAATTATTGGGAGTGCATGAGGGCTCTAACAGGTAAATGATACTGAGAGTCCGTAGACTATAGTGAGGCTAAGCATAGCAGTACATGAGTTGTAATACGCACGAATAGTGATATAGTCTCGCCAGAATACGAATCTCGACACCCTTGGTTATATCTTGAAAGGCTCCTCTACATGCAGACCACTCCATATGCCTCTCGCTGCTTCCGCGGTACTTTCGATGGTTCTCCTCTTGAGTGGCTTTATCTTCGCACCAGAGCTATCCAAAAGGAGTTGAACTTTTTGCTGAATGCCCGTTACCTCGAAGCCATTCAGCGGGATGACCTTGTCACGGTTGTTCACTACATCACCACGCACTCAGGCATGCAACCAGCAGGAACGGAGAGTATGTAACGTACAGTAAAAGCCGCGCACAATCGGCTCCTTGCTGTTTCTCTGCCTCACCACAATCTCTACATGCGGATGTTCGCGTGCCAGAGTTTCCAGATGCTTGGAGAGATATGTGCGAGTGTTTGCCGAAGACTGCCAGTGGTTGCAGAACTCGAACACCAACTTGCGCACTTGAGGAATGAATGCTCCGTGACCATTCGCCGGCTGTGAAGAGAGCTGGGCTCTGAATATAGGACGTGCACAACGGACTGACATGATGGAGGAACAGACAGAGGGCTTGTTAAGAGCGGGTTAAGAGTCTACTCCCAATTACTTACGGGAGTAAGTATAGTAACAGTCGGAGATTAAATATGTGTTACTGCGGGTAAGCAGCGACGGGAGTTCTGAGCGTCTACCACCTCTAACGCAAACCAAAGACGACTTGGCTGTGATTTTTGCCTTGATTTTACAGCTCGACGCGTTTAGCTCGCACGGACGCACCTCACTTGCCGCCACAGACGCGTCGACACTGCAGGCGTGCAATATTTCTCAAGCCTGACCCTGGCCAGCTACTTTCCATCATGACGAGGGCGACACGCTCCAGTACAACACACCAACAACAAACCGAAAAGGAGAAACCCCAAGTCGATACTCCCAAGAGGGCTGCCGGGGCTAAGAAGCGCAAGCGCACATCTGTTGCAGACCATTCAGAACAGCCCGCAAACAAGGTCTTACGCACAAAGGACGGAGTAAAAGAGGAGGGGTCTCCTAAGCCTGCTGACGACCAAGCTCGCGAGGTGGAGAGCAGAGTCGAGCTACCCAGCAGTGGAGATGTGCCGCTGCGCCCAGAGGACGCAGAACAGATACTCGATGTCCTCGAAACGTATGTGTCCCTATACTCGTGTTTCGTGCATACTCACGTTTTGCTTGCGTAGGGTGGATACCCAAGGCTTGCTTGACCGAATATTCCCATTACCCACAGAACACTCGCCGGACTCGAAGTCTACACCAGGTCCCTCCACCGGTATACAGTCGTACTCGTTTCGTGCATTACTCAAGTCACCTGCAAACTATACTCTGCGAGTGCTACGTGTATGTAATATGCCCTGTCAAATTCTCTGCTTGTTGACACCTCTCCTAGACCGCAGTCAAGCACCTTTTCCCCATCTCCTCACATCCGCGTTCGCGACCATCCGCGCCCGCCGCGGAACAGCTCCGTTTCTGCCAGCTTGCGCTCTCCCTTCTTGATCAAGCCTCAAAACATCAAGCCCCCGTTCCTCTCGACCTCCCCTCCCTCATACCTCCCTTGCGAGTCCAAGAACATGCCGCAGGGATTCCATCATCTCTCTCGAGTCCACGTTCGAATTCCCGCAAGTATGCGTTAGTGCAACATTTGCCAACAGGAGACTGGTGGTCTTCTCTCAACTCTGCTCATTCCCCCCTCTCTGGTGGAAAAGACCTGAAGGACCTTACGACATCCTACGCCGAGCTAGTTGCCATCCTTCCTTCTGCATCCGCCACTGAGCCCCCTGCAGATTCGCTCACACTAGGTCACTACGCGCAGAAAAGAGCATTCAAACCGCTTGGTATACCTCAACAGCGAGTAATGCCCTGTGGGGCTTTCCTCGATTACGGGCCGTATGCTACATTTGCACCCACCTTTGAACAAAACGGTGTTGAGATAGGCAGGGAGCGACTGAGTGAGGTGGTTTGGCACAAGGAGCAGGATAGACGTCGAAGGGCCCGCGTACGAGCATATCGGGAGCAGCTGGCTGTGAAGGCGGCTAAATCAAACACAGGAGAAGCTGAGTCGGACGTAGTCGACATAGAAGACACACATTCTAAAGCAAAGGAGAAGATGAAAGCAGACGATATCGATGCGCTAAAAGGATTATTGACTTCTGAGCAGATTGCTAATCTCAAGTCTACCCTGGGGTCTCTAGAGTTGGAAAGTGCAGTGTCGGAGTTATTGGAGCGAAATACGCGGGCGTTGGCAAGCCTGGAAGCGATGCAGCTCGAACGTCTGGGCAAGACGACAGATGGCGCGAAGGATGTCGAGGTTGGCTCTGTGGAATGGGAGACAGGTATAGTTTTGTCTTCAATTTCTCAATCACGCTGACTCAAACCCACTTCAGCACAAGGCATCCTTGACTCCTTGACACTACTCGCATCACTTCGCCCGAGGTCCTCCCTCATAGATTCTGCGCCACTCATTCCTCCCACCTCAGTTCTGCGGAAACTTCACCGTACACTCCCTGTTGGAGTTATGCAAGGCTGGTATGGAACGCTTCCCGAAGCTAGTCGGACTGCTTGCAGCGATGACAACACCATTCGAATTCGAAGCGGTGTTCCTGCCCCTTCTCCTGCCCCATCTCTGACACCCCTACCAGCGCCAGCAGCAGCAGCTGCTGTCGCTCCCCCGGCTGCGACCCCTAGCAAAGCAACATCAACACCGTATAGCCCATACTCGTACTCCGCCACCTACACTACGCCTTATAGAGGAACATTTGGTGCAAATTATTACCCAAACTACCAGACGCCGGCAGCACAATCAACGACTACAAACCATTACCCGAATCATCAGTTTACTCCCACAGGACAACAACCCTACGCAGCCTACAGCTCATGGTACAACTACCAACCTCAGAATCAAGCCCAAGCGAGCTCTAGCACATCAGGAGCTGCGACACTGCAAACTACGAAGACCCCAGCTGCAACGTCGGGATACACGGGATACTTCCCAAATTCGACACAACAACCTACGCCCCAGCGTGCTGTGGCAAACACGGTGCTGTCCGCTGGGTCTGGTGCGGCTACTAGGACGTCGTGGTCAAACGGTTCTGCGTACGTTGCGCCGACTATACCGCCGCATATGCGGAGTGGTACTGGTGCAGGAGGTACTGGTGGCACAAGCACATCGGGCACATCGCAGCCTACGACGACCGGGGGTACGGGGTACTATATCGGGATTCAGCCGCAACCAGCGGCGACTTCGTAAATATGATGTGGTGGCGAGAATTCGCGTGTTTTTGTTCAAGTCAAGTATCTTTACTGTAGTAGTATCTTAGTGACTGAGGTTCTGAGGTAAACGCTTCAGTTATGCGCGCGTGTGTCTCGTGTTAATTGTTGGATAGATCGAAATGTACATGCGATTGCATTCATCTGAGAGCATAATCCAGGCACGTTTCATACCACCCTGCGTGATCCCAACAGGGTATTCAAAGAGCAATGCAGCCACTTCAAGCCTCGAAATTGATTTTTGCGGGAGAGTTTGGTATAATGTCTGAGGTAACAGTCGAGTACCATGAGCATTAAAGCAGATATATTCCTAGGTGTACATAACCAAGGGTCCTGTCGCTCGTTCAATTATCAAGTTCAAGACTTGGCACAACGCCGCGAGAAAAAACTCTAAGCTGAGATATCCGCGTGCTTGAGAAGCTTCTCCCATTCGAAACTGGAAGGATCATCGTGGAACGTCTTCAACAGCTCCTCTCTCTCACCTTTACCCTCACTCCAAAGGTAGAATTTTTGGACCCCCATCGCGAGCAACTGTGCGTCCTGTTGGCTCAGCATGTACCGTCCATCACCGCCTGCATCTATTGAACCAGACGTTGTTGAGGTGATCTCTCCACGCAGCAGCACGATCCCGTGTGAGCGCGCAAAATCGGTGTAGTTGGTCAGGACGAGGTAAGGGGTCGCAAAAGACGCTCTGTGCTTGTACTCTTGCAGGGGAGTGAACAAGATCGTGGACGTCTGCGGGTTGTTTGACGGTCGGGGCTTTGCAAACAAGTCGGTAGTGACAGATTTGAGCTCCAGCGGTGGGCCGTGAAATCCCCATTCCATGAAATGGAACTCATAGGCCTTCTTGGTTTCGGGTGTCTTTTCGTCAGCAGCCTCGACACCTTCCCGAGGGACGGGTAGAACGAAGGAAGGATACTTCGAGGCAACCGATACCATTTTCTCATATGCGTCGACGGGTACAGTCGCGCATAGGTAGCCACGGCCTGTTCCTTTCGAGCGGGAGGCGTGGTAAGCTCGCCAGAGTAAGGAGATTTGCTCAGCTGTATGCGGTGTTTCTGATAGCTTTTCAAGATTCAAGATTCCAGAGAGAGGCTGCACAACGGTTCAATCAGTTTGGCTGGGTGCTATAGCACACGCAACGTACTTTAACAGGTGAACTATCAGTTCTTGTCGGTATTCGGGCGGTAGGAGTAGATGCAGGGGCCGCGGAATTCTTCTGCGTTCGCGCTGACGACGAAGTCGAGGCATCGCGAGCTTGCGCAGCAGAAGCCGTCTTTTCCCTTCGTAGAGCTGCCTCCTCTTCCTTCAGTTTCTGACGCAACTGTTCTACCGAGAGACCCTGCCTGCATGTCAGAGATTAACAGCCAGGAATCAACGAACCGCGCCGCTGACTCACTGTGCAGCCCTTTTCTGTAGTTTCTCTGCATACTTGGCTTCATAATTGACTTTGGGCGTGATCAGCCCTTCGCGTAGTCGCTTACTTGTGCTGAATCGACAAGCTCCTTGCCATAGCAGCAGCGAATATTGCGGCACAGCACGCGCAGGATGTCGTACAAGTGACTGCATGAGGTTGGAAGTATGGCGAGAATGACCTGGCGGCGGCGGCAGTGAGAGCCTAAGTAGAGGCCAGCACTGAGCGCTGAGCCGTGACGCGTTCAAGCGCTTACGTCCATGCAGAGTCTGCATTGATGATTTCATTTCGTTCAATAACCAGCAATATTATATCGCGGTCGCACATAGATACAACTTGAAGAAGCTGAAAACAATAGGGTGCGGAGTGTCTCAAGTCATCTAAAGTCATCATTGATTCTTTCCCGCAGCTTTCTTCTTCTGCGCCTTTTCTGTAGTCCTAAGAGAGGCTGCGATATCGCCCCCTAATCGCGCCAAAATAAAGCTAGGAACGAGGAGCCAGAGCCTGCAAGCGTAATGTCAGCGCGACGAATTTACAAAGGCAGTAGAAACACAAACCCATTGGGGACGACCCAATAGATAAACAGAGTCGTGAAATCGTTGTGTCCCACGGAGCAACCACCGCAGTAGTACTCCTGCAGCCAGTAGAGGACGGTCTTTGAGAGTGTCATAACGACACTGCTGAAGCCGACAAGGGGGGCCAAGGGGGAACGAGACACATGTGCCAGCCATAGGTATGCCATGTTCATAAAGTTCTCCACAAGGTTGAGAGCGGCTGCAATGAACCTCAGTACATGAATAAAAGACGAGAGCGCGTGCGCTGACATTGAGCGTTGGTGAAACCCTCCCCATTTTCGTAAGCCCTGATGCCATATACCTACAACAACAGAATTGAGCAGCTACACTTCGGTAGAAGAAAGGAACTCTCACGTAGTCAATTTCTTGGTATAGGGCGTATGGAGACCAAATCCAATGCAAGTCTCCTCCCTTCATCGAACGAGGTCTATTCAAGAGGAGTCAAGACAGGCGGTAAGACCAGCAAAAGTATACCACTTGCCTCAGGAAACAGTACGAGGCATCCCAGAAAATGACCGGTACGGTAATGAGAAACCTGAGTACAGAGCCTAGTAATGAGCTGGGTCAAGCACAGGCAGACGGTTAGCTTACCAGAGAGAGATCCACCAGTATGTTTTGACTGCCATGGTCGTCGTCGTCGTTGTCGTTGTGAAACAGGAGTGTGAGAGCGAAGTTGCAATGTCTTAGACTTCACTCACCAGTCATGTGTCTGTCTTCCGTATGATGATGCGCGTGAGAACTGGCGTTCTCGGCGTTCTCGGCGCGTTGTTCTCTAACTTCGACTCCGTCGAGTGCGCGATGGCAGTCGTCGTCGTCCTCGTCGCGCTCGCCACCGTCAAATTCACCCACCGTCGTCTCGCTTCCTGCTTCGGATTGCATTCCCCAGACCTCCCCGTGTGCTGTTACTCCTCTCTGTACCCAGTACGTCGACTTTGCTGCGTCTTGTGGCCAGCCCCCGCGTCCTGCATATCGATGCTCGAGCAGCTTGGCGGAGTGACTTGCTGAGAACAACGGTCTTTGCATCGCGGTAGTTGACAAGAGCAGACCACGGAGCGCACTCTCAAGCCATGCGAGTAAATAAAGAGGCTGCAATGCGGCCACTTGCAGGCCGCGGTAAGCTGGGACGTCGATCTTCGTGCCCACACCTGTCGTTGTGCTTCATTTTTGTGCACAGTTTTTGTCCATGGCCGTCGCTGGCCCAGGGGTTTGACAATTCAGCGCGTTCGTCCCATTGTAGCTCCTGGCGTTGTGGCGTTCGCTGGCTAGCCCACTTAGGGCCAGTTACTTGCGCGAGACACACAATGCTTTTCGCATTCCCTCAGTATCATTGTCTTGTCATGGCTTGCATATGGCACTACCTCTACTCATTTGTGCTCGACTGTACTCACACCTATGCATCGACATGTGACTACATATTCAAGCGCAAAGGCGATGGCAAAGCAACAAAGGTTGCCATAAAGGTGTGTGCGAAAGGTTCCGGTAGCCGTCTCGCTCGTGTGCGGTCTGCCAACAGCTGACATGTGCTGCTTAGACCCTTTGGTCACGGTGCGACTCCGAGAGCTGGCGCAAACAACGTCCTTTCGTCTCCTGCACTGCGAGAGCCATTCGCAGGTGCGCCAACGAACTGTACCCGTGAAGCTCAATGATTCGAAGGTGTAGATTCCGCCTGATTGCTCGGCTTTTGGACGAGCTTAAACCGTTCGTTCGAAGCAGCAGAGCTGGCAGCATCTGTATGGTTACTGATCTACTCAGGCCCATCCTGAGTGTCTGTTCCCTAATCCATGCTTCTACCTGCAGAAATTTGAGGCCACCACCTAAAGCAGGTCATCATATGTCTGTCGTCTATGTCATACGTGAACTTCATCGTGACTACTGAAACACCCGGAACCTGCAGATTTCTATCAACGCTGACCACGGTGCACACAGTGCCATGATTCACATCATCCGAGGTACAGGCTCATTGCCCCCGCGTCCCGATTCCCCGTGGGGCGGATGTCGAGCAAGCTCGTCCGCATGATTTCACTGCTGGTACGTGTTGTATCTCTACTAGTGTGTCTGACACCTCGCAGAATACCACATCATCCCCCGTATAGTTTTCACGATGGTCACATTGCTCAACGAGCGACACATGGTTCGATGATCATGCGTAGCAACCACTTCGCTTCGCTCCTTGGCTCAGAGCACGGCGCTGTGTCATCCCGCAAAAGGAACGTGACCTGCGTTTATGTGTATATGACCACCAAACTACCTTCATCACGCCACCAGCGATACTTTTTCCGTTGGGGAACAGAGGATCAGCTTCACCTCAGACCGTTGCATCTGCAGAAGACTTGTTAAGCGTCATGCCATGTACCGTATCGGGTAGTTGGGCAATTTTTGCATGTCATAAAACGTGCCAGCAGGATACTCGGATGGTCAGCAACAGCAGCTCCTCAACCCCCCCCCCTATAGCAACTCCAATATGCGGTTCTCGTCCGTTTTCGCTCTTGTCACTTACTTCAATTTGCCGACAGCGTTCGCTGCAACCTATGGCCTCACCGACAATTGGATCGGGAGTGCTTTTCTCAGCGCATTTGTGCATGAAAACATCCCAGACCCAACGAACGGACGAGTGTAAGCTCCCAAATTTATATCTCATTTCACAATAGCTCATAGTCTGCTAACAGGACCTACGTCGATCAAGCTACCGCCCTCTCACAGAACCTGACCTACGCGCAGGGCAACACGTTCATTATTCGTGCTGACGACACCACTGTGCTGTCCGCCAGCGGACCTGGCAGGAACAGTATTCGTGTTCGCAGCGTGAACACATACACTACCCATGTTGCTGTGTACGTCTGCATTTGACTCCACCACATGTGATATTAGCTCACAGATTTGGCAATATAGGTTCGACATTGCTCACATGCCGGAAGGTTGTGGCACATGGCCTGCCGTATGGGAGACAGCAGAGACCAACTGGCCCAACGAAGGAGAAGTCGACATCGTACGTTACCTCTTGCTTATCATCGTAGTGTCTTGACAAACCACATTATTGTCTGCACCAACTTTGTCTTCATGCAGTAAGTGGGATCTTTATTCTAATTTAATTTGTCGTTGACCAAATTTGCAGGGTTGAAGGCGTAAATGACGAGTCTCCCAACTCCGTCAGTCTTCACACCTCGTCCAACTGTACCATGCCCGTCACCCGCGCTATGACCGGTACCGCTACTGGCCTCAACTGCGACACTTACGCCACTGGAGGCCAGGCTTGCGGTGTGAGTGGATTTGACACCAACACGTACGGCCCTCCCTTCAACGCAGCTGGTGGAGGATGGTACGCCATGGAAAGAACTAACAGCTTCATCAAGGTGTGGTTCTGGTCACGCAATGCTGCAAAGCCAGGCGACATCGGCGCAGCCTCTGTTAACACAGATAACTGGGTATGCACCCTTGGTTATCCTAAGAGGTGTGCAGTGTTACTGATCGCAACTTACTGTGCAACAGGGCTCTCCTATCGCATTGTTCCCGAATACGTCCTGCGACATTGGAGCGCACTTCGGACCGAACAATATCATCATCAATTTGACTTTCTGTACGTTGACGAGAATTCCTCCTTGCTCACTGATACTTAACTCGGAATCTGTAGGCGGCGACTGGGCCGGTAATGTATACAGCACCTCTGGATGTCCGAGTACTTGCGTCGGTGAGTGTCCATTCAGCTGCTTGGCCATCCATTTGTCTCTTACCGCTGTCTACCTGCAGACTACGTGAACAACAACCCGGCAGCGTTCGATAATGCGTACTTCCAGTTCAACTCTGTCCGTGTTTATCAATAAGTTATATTGGAGCTGTATAATCATGCGTTGTAGTTTGAGGTGAACGGTTTTTCGTTCTCTTGTGAAGATTTTATCGTGACTTGCTTTCTGCGTTATATAGCTATACATTTGATGTGAAGAATTCGCGTGCCACGCATGCTCAAGAAGTGTCTTGAGCTTGGGGTCTTGTTCTACTGTGCCGACTTGCATGCTCAATCTGCCTTTGGTGATTCCGACCTGAACGCATTAACACACAACTATAGTTGGAAATTGCAGATTCCAGTCTCTATAGGTGTGTGACGCCACGATAGGCAAGGATAGATAATCGGCGGTTACGCATTGCTACTCTACCACCGCGCGCAACCGTTTTACAAATTACAAAAGCCATTCACTGAAATCAAACGCGGCGTTCGCGTTCGAAGCAGCTTCTGCGGCGGCCTGCAAGGTGCTCCAGGACGCATCTCCGATGCCGATCTCGTAGTCGGATCCGAACTACACCAGCAGGGCGGGTTGAGCAGTGCGACCTCAGTATGAGGTATAGGAAACTCACGTGAGGGTCAGCGTTGGGGATCACCTGCCAGTAGAGCCAAGGAAGACCAGCCGCAGTGATCTGACTTGCCCACGTTTGGATGTTGCTGTTACGAGTTGAAGTCGAAAGAGCGCTGCCCGTCGGACAATCGTTGTTGGATGTAGAAAAGTAGCACGCTCCCCTTTGGTTATGTATGCGTGAAAATCCGGTAGAGAGTGATCACTTGGTGGGGTCTCACCATTCTTCCATGAACAACTTCTTCCCTGCAGCCTGAGCGCGCGAAACGTAGGTTTCGATCGTAGAAGTGGTGTAGTCACCAGTACCGTAAGCATGGATGGCGATGACATCCAGAGAGGCGCAAGTCAACCAGTCGGGCTGCACAGACTCGTCCAGCCACGATTCACCTCCGGTGGTGACCAAGATCTATCACTACAGTTGATAAACACGGTAGTACAATAGTTGAGGACACTTACACCTGTGTTACCATTCAGTTCAGCCTTGATAGTAGCGGCTCTGTCACACTGCCTGGACGAAATATGAGAACTCTTCCATTGGATGAGCGACGAGTGTTTACCAGTATTGATGATCCACGATGTATTGTTGACCCTATGAAATCGTAGTCAGAAAGAGGCATTTTAGGGCATATGGATAAGTCTTGCCTTTCCGATCATGGCTTCGTTTTCGGCCTCGAATGCGAAAATATAGTCATTCAGCTCCTTCCACGGCTGGCCCAACGTAGTGTGAACATGGTTCATTACATGCTGCAGCCGCTTATCAAATGCTTCCTGAGGGGCGTCTTGTTCATAGAAGTAACCGGTACCGTACTCTTGGCCATAGACATCACCAGCTTGAAGAGCGTTGAAGCTATGCATGCTGATCAAGAGCTGTTCTGAGGTTAGCCTTGATTGTTGCTGCAAATCTAGCAGAATACGTGCTGAACTTGATTCCGTGAGCGTTCGCATCAATCATGAAGTCGTCTAGCCGTTCCAAAACCGTGTCGTTGTAGCACGATGTAACACCGTTACATATTTGACTCGGCTCTAGGTCTGGGAACGGGTTGATATTAGTACCCTGCCGGCATTTAGTTCCAATCGCTCAAGGTTCAAGCCAAAAGATCATGTACCTTTTGGGAATCAGACTGACCGTCGAGCCACACGCGTAGTACCTTCATGCCCGCGCTTTGTAACCCGCTGTATACAGTCGTAAGTAATTGTGAGAGATTGGCACAAAAACGGACGCACTCGAGCAATGTTGTGCGATCAGCTGGGTATAAACCAGCGGCGTAGTACAAGTTCGACCCGGCAAACGATTGAGCAGCGTGAACCACGAGAGGGTTTACGAAAACCCAGGTAGCCACCACGTTGTGAAGAGAATTGCTGAGACGCATGATGAAGGAGTGAGACAAAGAACCTGGGGGTCTGTACCAGCATATCCTGCAGTTTATATATCCTGGTGAACCGGGGCGTCATCGAATGGACTGGAGAAGGAGGTGCCCATCTGTGATCAACGGGCACGGGAGCTCGTGAGGCACAAACAGTCGGATAAAAGGCTGCATCATGTGTATTGACATCTTCTCCATCGCCATCAACGAAGAGCGGTATACGCAGTCAGCAGACTGCTGAGATAGCCCATGCAGCGTTCAGGATGTGCAGCCGCAATTTCAGCTATTGGCGTATTCATGGGGCACCTTGTAGTGACGCGAAAAGTGAGAGCGGCCTTGATATTCGTGGATATAACTCACCTCCTCTGCGATAATATTGGCGAGCGCATGGTGTGCACAACAAGGTTCGGCGTCGCTGTTCATTTCATTGATGCGCCGCTGGACTCGTGCATCTGTCCGCTAGACACTAGAGAGCTTCTCTCCAGGAGTCAAAATCATATTTTTGACTGATATCTGCATGTTAGCGGCATTACACTGCGAACTGAGGCTCTGCCACAGCGCCTCGCCGAGTTACATATTCTGGTTGAACCTATCAAGCAGCTACATGTCAGAAATGCGAATGTCGCTGTGTAGTCGGACATCGTTGTTATACGCACTCATAATACTTTGTCAAATGTTTCATGGTGCGCCGAAACTCGCCACTTGTTAGTGGATGAGCGTCGATTGCGAAGCCAGACCGTAACGGCCACAGACCTGCCAGCCAGTCTGGTCACAAGCTGTCACGCAATTGCAACATGTTCTGGAACATATGTATCTGGTACATGAACGAACGGCGGGAAAGGCTAGGGACGAGCTACTCCCCAAGAGCGACCACCACCAGTCTCTCCACCTCTACCAACAAGCATGCACCTCTTGATACTTGGCGGGACAGGTCCTGCTGGGATTCTGCTCATTGAAGAGTCTCTCGCCCTTAACCACTCCGTTGTCGTTCTTGCTCGTTCGCCGCACAAGTTGTCGAACACCATTCGCAACCACGCCCACGTCACTGTCATCGAAGGACAGCTCACTGACGAAACCGTTATTGACACAGCGGTGACGGGAGTAGATGCAGTTCTCTCCGCGCTGGGACCCTCCTCAACCGAAGGGCGATCCCATCCGTCTGACACGCCCTTGGCAAGAGCGTACTCGTTGGTCATTCGAGCAATGAAAAAGCACGGAGTAAAACGCTTGATTGCTCTCGGAACTGCGAGTATGAAGGACAAACACGACAAATTCAGCGTCGTATACAAACTTCTGATTACCGGAGTTTCCTTGTTTGCACCTAACGCATATAAGGATGTGGTGGCCATCGGAGAGGTGATACGAGGCGAGGGCAGCGAGTTGTTGTGGACACTCGTACGGGTGCCTCTGTTGACGGACGACTCGAAGAAGGACGTTGTCGCCGGCTACGTTGGCGATGGCGTCGTAGGATTCCGCCTATCAAGAGCTGCTTTTGTGGCTTTTGTGCTCCAACAGCTCGAAGGCACGGAATGGCAACAGAAGGCACCGTTGATTTCATCGCCGTAGCTGTCCCACAGGCGAGTAAAACTCTGCTCGCATTCGAGGAAATTTGTACAACTGATTCTGCAGACTTTATCAGTCCGTCCTGTGCAAGCCGTCCTTGCTCGAATTTGGAATTTATGTATATCACAGCAAAGCTTTGTCAGATTAATGATTTTTTTGCACCAAGCGCACCGGCGTTCCATGTCCTAAGTGCACCAGTCCAAGCTTACATGGCACGATGTCCCGCTCAGTGCCATTTCTAGGATAAGTGACTCCATCCAATGGAGCACAGACGGCACGCCTACTTTCCGAGACGATTTGGACACGAGCACGCCGTGGCTATCAGCGCCATTTTCTCATGTATACGATGTTCTGAACATGGGATGACCCTCTCACCCATACCGCTTCATCCGTTCACGCTGCTGGCGTTGTATTTCCGACTGGAGAATGGAAGTCTGCGTGAGAGATACATGTACATGGTCTATGTCGTAAGTGCAACGCCGCTGAGAATCATGCGAATGGAGTAGGTAACAGATGTCCGTGATTCTTGTCGTGATATGTTCTACGATCTCCGTGGTTTACCCCATGCTTGATTATCGTCGTCTAGCATTTCTGCCTAGAGAGACGGATAGTTTCAGTCAGCGTATGTTTCTCGTTTTGTACAGGACATAATCACTGACAACATCTCGTTGAGTCGATGAAGTTGTACTTGAACTTCGCGTCAACAAGTTCGGTATAATATTGGGCTAGCAGTATGATGTGTAAGAAAGCTGGAACGACGTATGCTGCTGTCGTAATCCTCACCGTAGATGGAGTGAACACAGATGACCATGAAGATTTATTCGACTTTGCGCTCGTCACGGAAGACTTGGTATCTGACCGCGCTAACGATGACTATTCTGGATGTCAGAGAATGCAATAGGAGTCATTGTGAAGCGGACGTTGACCTACCCGACTAGCACCGCTGCCTGACTTGGAGCGAGACGAAGTATGAATCATCATTTTCGAGGGCATTGAGTAACAAGGGGAGTGTGAGTGGTGGATAGGAGAGTGGTGAAGGTGCGTTTGAGAGTAGTGGTACGACGTTGGTCCTTTCTAGCATTCAAGTTGCACCTTAAGTACTTACATACCTCCGTCTGGCGCTTAGAAGATCTCACCACTTGTTGTGTCGGCATAACGTTGCGAATTACGACCAAGGCCACTTCGTCTCACGCACAGCAACGACTGCGGCTGCCCCTGAACGGCTTGGCCACGAAGCCACACTTCTCCACGGCTCGAGAAGTATGATACGACGGTGGAGTGTCAGGTGGCCCGTCGAATTACTGACAGAGATGCAACTGTAGCGGACCGTCTCTGAGCGATGGCCGCAAAGGTCGCATCTGGAGATGGCGAGTCAGTCTGGGTCATAATTCCAGGTCTAGTGCCAAGAGCTAGCAACCCAAGAGAATCGCAAGCTGGTATGAGAAACAAAAGGTATTTCCAGTACTCACCCTGTGGCGATTTAGCCTGTAAGAAGATGTGAGAGTACTCCTTGAGCTTGGCATCTAAAGCGAGAACGGTTGAGAGTTAATCAAAGCTGCGCAGCAGTGACTGAGTTACAAGACCTCCAAGCAAAACTACATTCAGTGCGCAGCACTGCTGTCGTTGCTTGGAATCCTGTTCCTATTGGCCAATCCCACGGGAAAATGAATGTCAGGGCACGAAGTCCACGAATGTATCAAATCACTCACAAGTCGCTGGGCATGGCAGTGAATAGCGTCAAAAACGACTGAATTGAGTGACAAGACGGGAAAACCCACCTCTTCAAGGACAGACAGGATTCAAGCAATCTTCTGCAAATGGCCGATCAATACCTGCACATACCTAGACGTTCCGTGCCAAGTCATTCATAGAGACAGCTTGAGAAACAAGTTCCAATCTCCTTTGTCAAATTAGCTGCATGGTATCATACAAATAGTAACAGCCTGATAGGGATAGAGGAATAAGATAAGGCTTGTAGGAGCATGGCATTTCTTCCGGGCGCATGAGTAGGGCGATGTGCGCAAGATACCGTTCTAGTTGTCTCCTGAAATATATGTAATCTATGTTTGACGTCTAGTTTGTTGATTGTTCATGACGTTGGGAACGCCGTTCTCCAGCTGCGTTTCAGTTGCTAAGGACGTCGAAGCGGGTAAATCATGCGGTGAAGAATAGTCACAAAGGGAATTTACCTCGAAGAAAACAAACATAAATACTGTGTTAGGGCCGAGGCGTACGAAGGCCGGAGTCCAGCCTTTGAACAGGAAGGTTGCTCCCTCCTTCTTCAGCGACGTCTGGAGAATGTCGAGCATGCTCGCATCGCCTGACTGGGTGAATCTCGTCATTTCGGTTTTGAACGATGTACCAGATGGAACGCTTACAGCCGACATTACGCGTGACCTTATTACATCGGCAGGCGAGCAAACCGCTGGCACATTCGATGAGCAGATGTGACATCAAGGTAAAAAACAACGTACTGGTCGCCACTGCGCCGGCTAGCAGACTGGATGCAGTGTGGCATAAGAGATTGTCTTTGAATTGATAGCTTGTAAAGGGTAGAGAGCGGGATAACAGCTTGGATTTGAAGTAGTCATATCTAAAATAATGTCAGCGCCTTAGGAGCATAAATGTTGGCATCTTAAACTCACGTTGCGACCTGCGACGCCTAAAAAATAAAAATTAGTCGACTGTCTGGGTATAAACGTCAAATAACATCATACGTTCATCAGGATTGCTCTAACCTGCTGGTATGTCAGCGTAGTTCTTATTGCTAACATGGACAATACTCACTACATTGGCTTCCAGGCCGCGGAACAAGCCTGTCGTTCCTTCCTCCCTTACGATTCTGAACAGGCCTGACAGGGCATTTGTGTAGTTGTACCGCTGATCAGGCGGTCGGATGTTGTCACTGGTCATGCGGACAAGCAAGATATCTATCACGTGTAAGCTTATCCCGAAGCACCACAATGGCACGAGCTTACCTGCAGGGTTGCCTGCTACACCACCCATTGCACCCGCAGCCATGGCGCTCAAGAAGAGAACACCACTTGACGGCGAGCTGTTGCGGGACAAGATTTCTTTCATTTTCTCATACGAGCCTAGACGAACCAGCGAGTAGGACATCTGTCGTAAAAACGCTGCTGACAATCCCGTGTATAGACTTCGGACGCCAGTTTGAGAGACTGTTGACCGTAACACAGAAAACATGGATGGTTTGGTATCGCGGGTGGCCGGAATCGTTTGCAGACGACTTAAGGACATTGGTGAGTACGTCCACAAGATGAGATGCATGTACGCACACTTTTGTCAAGTCCAGCGGATGAGTGCATGCTGCAGCCACTGTTATCGCACTAAGCACAGTCATTGCACAAATGCATCCAAGCACACTCACTCGAAGCCGCGACGCCTGAATAGCCATTGCATAGGTCAACCGATTAGCATGAGCTGATTGTTCAAAGATTTGAATGACGAACCTCCGAGCCTGTGAAAATATACCGCAAACTATTAGGACCGGAGCAACTCAGGCATCCGTTGAATTGACCTCACCAGAAAGGATAAGTCTGCCTTGAGCTCATCTTGGAGGTTCAGAGAGCACCAGCACCAGCAAGAGTAAACCCAGGACGTCCTCGTAAGATGAGAGCAGCACGGTATCCACCCTACGACTGCCAGTCTCACTCGCAAGTGAGGCGGCAAGCAGCCAATTAATGGCCTGGGTCCGCGCGTCACTGGCGGCCATCACCTCTGCCGGCCGTCCGGGAGGTATGAATCCATCGTATCGTTCTTCTGTGTTGCTAGGCTTGTGATATGGGCATACAAGGTGCTAGCTGATATTGATTTTTTGAAGCTAGAGTGTAGATTTGGAGGTATAGGAGGTATGCAAGTAGCTATTGAGCTGGAAGAGTCGTCGTGGCCGGAGGCGCTGGCCGAGCCGGCGCCGGCCGATGGCGGGACCGTGCGCACATTGGTTCAGTTTCCACGCGCTGGCCGTCCTTTTTCCTCTTACCACCGTCGCGTTTGTTCTCGACTCCTCTTCCTCTTGCTTGTTTCTACCTCTTTGCACCCTCAGTAACGCGAACGGACACAAAATGAGCGCACCCGACAATGAGGAGCTTATCGACTACGAGGATGAGCACGACGTCGTCACAAATGGTGCGACAGCGCCATCAGCGTCGAACGGCGCAGCAGCGGCAGCATCCGCGGCAGATGGTGAAGGTGACAAGAAAAACTTCTCTGGCATTCATTCCACTGGATTTAGGTATGTTGCTTTGGTCGTCACAGTTTCGTCCTTGTTCTTACCTAACGTGAACTCATTCCAGGGATTTCTTGTTGAAGCCTGAGCTGCTGCGCGCCATTAGTGACCTTGGCTTTGAGCACCCGTCTGAAGGTGTGTGATTAGCGCATTCATGCACCTTACACGCTTCTGACGCATTCTGCAGTACAACAGGAGTGTATCCCCCAAGCAGTGCTTGGGATGGATGTCCTATGCCAGGCAAAATCTGGTCACGGAAAGACGGCCGTATTCGTTCTTGCAACTCTCCAGCAACTTGAGCCTGTGAATGGCGAGGTTTCAGTCCTCGTCATGTGCCACACGCGTGAGTTGGCGTTCCAGATCAAGAACGAGTACTCCCGCTTTGCCAAGTACATGCCGGAAGTTCGCATTAGCACCTTCTACGGCGGTACGGCGGTTTCCAAGGACATCGAGCTCATTCGTGACAAGACAAAATGCCCGCATATCGTTGTTGCCACTCCCGGCCGCCTCAACGCTCTCGTGAGAGACAAAGCCCTCGACGCCTCAAAGGTCAAACACTTCGTCCTGGACGAGTGCGATAAAATGCTCGAACAGCTTGGTTAGTTATCCTGCAAATATTCCGCCTTCGCCATACCTCCATATCAGATGAGCATATTCGCACTGCTCGCACTGCCGGCCCCTTTGTTTGCCTCGCGTCATCCCGGCCTTGATGGCTTCATGAAAATGTTGTCACTGTCTTCTGTCTGGGTCTTTCTATGTGCGAAGTGGTGCTGAGCACTCCCCTCGATCAATCTGGAAACCGGTTATCGTGACCTGGTGCGGAATTCGTTGCGGTTGAGGAAGTCGAAGGAGGCATGGGTCGTTCTGTTCTTGCTGAAACAGAGTGCCACGAAGACGGCTCTGGATGGGGTGGAAGCTGGGATTATTCATCTTCTCGTTTCGCAAATGGCTTTCCCTTTTGACCTTTGACCCTGCGTTTCTTTCGTTGTCTAACTGTCGACATAACTTCTCACCTCGGCACCATCCACCAGACATGCGTCGCGACGTCCAAGAGATCTTCCGGGCAACACCTCTTCACAAGCAAGTCATGATGTTCAGCGCCACGTTGGCAAAAGAAATTCGTGTTACGTGCAAAAAATTCATGGCGAACGTAAGGACATGTTCGATCCTGCTGTCATTGTATTTCTCATCAGTTTCTTACAGCCACTGGAGATTTTCGTCGACGATGAGACCAAATTGACTCTTCACGGTCTTCAGCAACATTACGTGAAGCTCGACGAAGCCTCCAAGAATAGGAAGCTCAATGAGCTTCTCGACACGCTGGAATTCAACCAGGTTTATCTTGACGCCGCATGGTGCTTGACTGCACACTGACCATGTTTTGTAAGGTTGTCATCTTCGTCAAGTCCGTACAGCGTGCCATTGAGTTGGATAAGCTGCTTGTGTCTTGCAACTTTCCCAGTATCAGCATTCACTCGAACCTGACCCAAGAAGAACGGTGCGTATATGGACACATTTCCTAGTGCATCTTTATCTGAGGCCTCCTTTCATGTAGTATTACTCGTTACACTGCCTTCAAGGCGTTCGAGAAGCGAATTCTTGTTGCGACAGATATCTTCGGTCGTGGCATTGACGTCGAGCGTGTCAACATCGTGATCAACTACGATTGCCCTGCTGATGCAGACAGCTATCTCCATCGTGTTGGGTACGTCAATGCCATACGATGTTTTTGAAAACCTCAACTCACCTCGGTCATTAGGCGTGCCGGTCGTTTTGGCACGAAGGGCCTGGCCATCACCTTTGTGACGTCCGAGTCCGACCAGCAGGTGATGGCCGCTATTCAAGCCCGCTTCGAAGTTGCTGTCCCGGAGCTTCCGGAACACATCGATCCAGCGAGCTACAGTGCGTTGCCCTTCCGCCATTGCCTTTACGGCGCCCAACTGACCTCGTCTTGTCTCGCAGTGACATCCTAATTGACTTCGTTGTTCTGTATTCCTTTTTTCCCTGTGACTCGCGTAGAGCATGGCATGCTTTCAGCGAATGGTTAGCGAATGTCTTGTACGAGTAAACGTATTGTCTTCCTCCGTTTAAAGGATATTTCCGTGTCATTCGAGTTGGTTGGGGATAAGGTTACAGCGTGATCGGTCTTTGTGACAGTGACCGAATCCTCCTTTACGCGATTGACCAATCTGAGTGTCCAAACAGAGGGAGGCTAGATCGCGTGACCGTGAAATATGACGTTGGGCTGTGACAGCCTGTCACGACTCGTCAGAGGGTGACAGGGGCGTCACGCATGGATTTCTCATGAGAAGCTGAACTGGGCGCTTGCTTATGATGGAACAGGGCTCGGCGAGTGTCAGTTCTCTGCCTTAGAAAACAATCTTTCCGCCGACCACCACCACCACCACCACTGTACGGACTGTGCTCATTGCGGCGTGGTCGATCGCTGTCTCTTCTGCTATGCGCAGAAAGTATGCCCAGTCAGCCCTCCCGAATCTCTTCTTTAGGGAGGGATTGCTCTCCGTGCCGGGATACACGTTCGACAAGGTCGGTGATCGTCCACGAATTCAGGCCTAGACTTTGTTCCTTAAAGTCAAGGCGCGCTCCTGCAATTTTAGACAGTACCATGGGAGGATACCGGTAGCATGACATTGCTCGCGGAGGGCATGAGTCTGAAGGATGGGTCGAGTGTGCTCGCCAAGATAGCTGCCGCGCACACGAATGCTTCTATGTGCATCGAACGGGAGGCGCACATGTATGTTATTCCATCTCGACACGTTTTTCCCCATTGACAGTTGCCATATCTGCCAGTCTCGAACGCTTGTGTGCAACAACAGAGGGCTCTAGCATCACCCTGCGCATGATCGATTTTTTCAATATTCCGGAAAACAATGGCAACTGCGTCGTGTTGCTGCTAATACACCCCGGCCTCAACCTTCTCGGCCGTTACTTTCCGCCGTCAAAAGTGAACAGTCTACTGCTCGCTGACATTTCACGTGTCCGGACATCCACCTCTCATGGCGATATCTACATGACGGGACCGGAGGACCCTGAGTATATCGAAGAAATGGCGCCGATGGAGGTCATGGATCTCGCCACATTCCTTGAGTCAATATACTGAAGACTCACGCTGATTCTCCAATTCTAACTTCATAACTACAGGTTCGCGATCCAGGCCACCAAGGCCGTTCAAATGATACACAGGTAAAGTGCATATCGACGGAAGAGTCATTTAGCCGCGTCGCTCACGTAAGCCCCAGCAACGGACTAATACATAGAGAAGGTATTGATGACGTTGAAGTTGATATGATAAAATCGCCTCATTCACGCACGCTTCTAGTACGAGCAAACGCTTTTCACCTTAATTCACATAGCGGTCTAGTTCGGCTGGTTCACTTCGGAAACAGGGCTGTCTCACTGGAGCAGTATGGCGTTCCATCTACGTTCGTGCTGCGTTCTGATGCTCTCGAAGAGGCTCAGAAAATGAAGGTGAAGGAAGCGCTTTGCTATTTGGGTGAGGCAAATGGTACAAACCTTCGGATGAGCGAGCCCAACTGACGACATGCGTACTAGCACCTGAACAAACGGGGGGGATGGAGTCTACAAATGAGGACCATCGCACTGATCTGTATGCGCTAGGAGTAATGTTTTGGACACTCCTTGTCGGGCGTGGTGTTCTACCATTCGAAGGCGGTCCGTTGGAGCTTCTACATGCCATCGTTCAGAAAAGGCCGATGCCTGTTCACGAAGTCAGAAGAGATGTTCCGCAAGTCTTGGCCATGGTCATAGACAAGGTATTCATAAGCGTCATAACCTCTTTCATGATGTTCGACAGCTTACCTTGACGTAGCTACTTGCCAAATCTCCAGACATGCGATATCAGAGTGCTCACGGCCTCATGGCCGACTTGCAGCAATGTCAAGCACGTTTGCTGGCTTCAGTTTCCCTCGCGATTGAGCAAACTTCCTCGGAGGTAATATCCTGCTCGCCATAGCAGCTCACTTTTACGATACTGATGTGAATGTCCAGCTCATACCGTATTTTGACATCGGTACTCAGGACAGATACATGGTACATCATTCACGCCAACAAAGCACGTTGATGGCTAATCTTTTTTCTTAGGATTTTACCATTCCGTCATCATTGGTTGGTACTCCCACTGCATCCCCATGTCAGTCAGTCTCACCGGGCTTGGATAGTTTGGTCGCGAAAAGGAGCTAGAGACCATCCGCAATGTCATACGACATGCATCAACAAGCTACTCGCGGCATCTCGGCACTTCTAACGCTTCGTTCATCGTCAGTTCGTCGGCAAGTCACGGCACAGGCACGGCTGCTACTGCTGAAGACAATCACTCTGAATCAGGCTCTTCAAAGAGTGAGATTGGTGTGTCTCCAAGCGGCAATCCGACCGTGTCAACTGGCGGGGGTGCATCAAGCCCAATGAATTCTTCCGGTAGCGTAAGCCTTGCCATGTTTGTGACCGGTGGTCAAGGGAGCTGGTCACCAAATCCTACCGTGACGGAAGGTGGAGGTAGCTCTGTAACTGAGACAGCTCCAAGTCAAAGTCCGTGTTAAACCTCGACTTGTATTCCTGAGGGAGTTCTGACGGTTTTGTCCAGTATCTGGGAGCGACAACTTGCGAAGAGCTGCTCTGGGACCTGGGTCAAAACGTGCCAAGACACACGCTGTCATTGTGTGTGGACCGCCAGGGTCAGCCATCTATTCATTGATCTTTCTCCTGCTACATCTCACATTACTATAGAGCTGGAAAGAGCACGCTTATCTTAGCTCAGCAGGCGAAATGGCGATGTAAGTGTTGCTCAATCGGTCGACAAGGGATGCTGTATCTGATGACATTGATAGCGCATGGTTTATGGGGGCAAGCAAAGTTCCAAGATTCCGAGCCAGCCCCTTTCGCGACACTCGTGAGCATCGCGTCTTGCGCTCTGCCAAGGTTGATACTGACCTCTTGTTAGCTTTCCTGCATGTCGTCTGTACTTCGCCAGCTAATCGTCTTCCACACGGATCTCCATCGCTTCGTGACTGTCTTACGCGCTCGGCTAGGCCCTCAACTTCAGAATGTACCACTACTGTACGAAGGCGTTCCTGAGCTGAAGGATATTCTTACGCTTTTCAATATAAATCTGGATACGCCTTTGGAAGCGCTGGAGACACATGAGTTGAGGGCCAGATTTGAAGCGCTGGTCGAGAGCGTATTCGCGGTTTTATCGGAGACAAGGCTATTTGCGCTGTTCCTGGATGACTTGCAGGAAGCCTCGGATTCGTGCGCCCCTTCGATTTGATGCCTCTCCCGCCCGCGCTAATGAGTTTTGAATTTCCACAGATCATTGGACCTGATCAGGGCGCTGGTCAATTCGAGGAGCAAGATGGTGAGAGCTACATTCGTCTAGAGTTACTTGCAGAGCTCGTTTAACGCGTCACATTTTGCAGCTCATCTTTGGCACTGTTCGCTCGGAAAACCCGTACGTGCACACCAAAGCGATGACACTGCCAATGCTAATTTTCTGCGATGCAGGGAAATCCTAGACAAGCTACGCACAATGTTCGCTAGCCGTGCGTCGACTTGGATAAATCTGGAGCCACTGGGATTCAACGCGGTGTCTTCGCTGGTGTCGAGGACTTTGCGCCGCTCCAAAGAGGAGACCCAGACTCTGTCCCGATTGGTGCATGCTGCTTCGCTGGGAAACGCGTTCTCGATCCGGAACATTCTTACGACGCTGCAGCGGCAGCACATGGTGTGTCTCTCTGCCAGGGCCTAGAAGCCCCACCTGTAGTTCTTGCTTATTTTTCTCTGCAGATTACGTACGACTGGGAGCATAACTGGTGGAATTTTGACCTGCAGGAGATTGAGAAGAGTCTTGCAGCAAAGCGGACGGAAACCGACCCCAATGATATATCTTTTCTCGTCGCGCAGCTGCGTGAGCTGCACGAAGATTCGCGCAAGTATCTACTGTGGGCTTCGTTTTTTGGCGCTACGTGAGCCACCACATCTCCACTTGATAAATCCAAAAGGCTGATCCCTCACAGCTTCAAGGTGACGGAGGTGGCGCTCATGATGGATTGGGAAGACTCTAGTGGAAGCAGCAGCGATGAAGATACGGACGATCAGTGGTCAATACCTAACTCTGTGCGAGCAGCTGATACCATGACAAGCACATCCCGCGGATCAATGCGCGGGCTGCAGATGGCCATCCAGGAGGGATGGCTCGTACAGAGAGCTCGTGATATGTGCAGCTTCACGCATGATCGTTTCCGACAGGCTGCTCAAGCTGAGGTCGCGAATCTTCCAGAGGCTGTTACCTCGAAGATGTCATTCAGGGTAAGCATTGGTCTGCCATCGGCGAGTATATGAATTCAAGAGAATTCCACTACAGATCATTCTTATGATGCTTCATGAGAACCCAGATATCTACCGCATTGCAGAGCATGCTAGACGGTAAGCTCATCTCCATCATAGTAGACTTAGGAGTTTGATGTCTGTTCAGTTGTTTGCCGTTGCTGCGAGAGCATCAGAAACGCGACGAACTCCTCGACTTGTCCATTGATGCAGGTGACTCTGCACGCGCAAGGGGTGCTCACGAGGTAAGATCTTGACACGCCAAGATTCTTTCCATGACTTATCTCAGCAGCTTGCTTTGCAATCTTACTCGAGCGCGGCATTCCTTCTTGGCGATGATCCTTGGGACACGGCTACTGAAAGGACATTGGATCTGTACCTGAAATTGGCAGAGTAAGTTGTGATACAGCCTTTCAATGGAGGGGTATAAATGACACTTTCTCAGGTTATCAACCTGGAAAGGTGATTATGAACGTTCAAATGCCTACGTAGAAGATTGCCTCCTAAGGTCAGAGGACACGACCATAAAGGCTCAAATTTTGCGTATCCGTGCTCGCAATCACTTCATGAAGGGTAGCTATACGGCAGCTTTGAACGACACAATTTCGGGTTTGCATCTGCTGGGTGTGGACATCAATCCATATCCCACGCGCCGTGAGGCGGATGCCATGTTTGAGCAAGTGAAAAATGAGATCCTTGCAGTTGGCTTTGAGGAGATACTCAAAATTCCTCGTGCCCGCGACGCCCGTACGAATCTAGCAATTGCCCTTCTGAACGATGCAGGTAGGTGTTTAGCTCGGCATGCTAGAGATTTCACTCATCTTGCTCGTTCAGGGACCAATGCGTATTGGAGCACCGGAGAAGGCTTCGCCGATGTGATAGGGTTAACGGTGTGCTCATTTGTCATCTGTCATGGTAGGCTTTTGCTGACCAGGTCTTGAAGACTATTCGGATAGCGTTGAGGTATGCTGAATGCAGCTGGGTTTAGATTCCTCACTGACAGCCTGATTAGGTCGGGCATGTGCTCCGGGACGGCTTTAGGTTTCTTTTGGGCTCTTGGAGGTATGTTGGACACTCGAGGTTTGTCATGCCGTTCTCACGGATCTAGTAGCTGCAGCCGAACGAAGAGAACTGTATCGCTTCTCAGCAGACTTGGGAAAGCTTGCCCTGCGCCTGGCGGACCAATATGGGTCGAGTCATGAAAAATGGTGAGTTTGAGATGCTCTACCTGCGACTAGCGCTTATTCATCCATCCTCAAGTCGAGCGCTACTGTTGTTCTGCCCACTTGTCTCTGGCTACGATAGTGTTCACATCCGTGCAAACATTCCTCGACTCGAAGATGCTCTCAAATATGGTCAGAGTGCTGGAGACAGGTGCGTTCACCGGTTATAATGCGGTAGAAGAACAAGAAGTTGTTAAGCAGGTATCTAGACTGTACTGCAGTTTCTCCAGTCTGCATCTGGTTGCACAGCGTTTGTACGTATGTGACCATCGTGAGTCGATTCGTACTTATCATACTCTTTCAATCGCGTACGTACTCACAGTTTGCAGTCAGCGAACTTGTACCCGCAGCAGAGGAGGTCAGTGCGCTATAAACTCTCTAATCAGAAAGTCGCTCATGACCAGTGCCAGTCGTTGAATGATGTCGCCCTGTGGTCGCAAAACGAGGACTTAATAAGCTTTTGTCAAGGTACGTAGCGTACCGGTCAGTCGAGTGCCCACGTAACCTTATCCCTTGTTTCTCAGCCCATTTGATTTGTACGCGCGCATATGCCGGACAGACTGTGGCAAGCTCTGCCGAGACAGCTTTTGACACTGAGGACTTCAATGAGCAAGAGTTTCTTGCTCGCGTGCAACTAACATCAGGGAACGTTGAGCTGGTCATGAACTGGTGAGCCTGGTTCACTAGATACAAAAAAATCCAGTCTGACAATCGGCAAGGTACAATGCCTTCAAGGTAGCAATTATCACTCCATACTTTGTTGTAGCGGAAGACTTATCATTTTGCCAGGTTCCGGGACTTTATTGCCTTGGATTCTCAGAGGAAGCTGCGGAACTGGGCTTTTACGTGTACAACACACGGGAGAAACACCCCAAGTAAGTCCAGCAGCAGTCTCTACTATCTAGCCTTGTCTTACTTCAAATAGCCATCGGCATGTACGCTACGGGCTGTTTTTCCACAGCCTCGCCATGATAGATTGCATTCGAAATGGACATTTGCCACAACACACGTGTGAGCGGTATATGACCCAGATCGAAGCGAATCAGTCATACATCAGGAAGTAAGTTATTTGGACTCTCAGCCTGGCGCATTATGTTTACTTTGTTTAGATGGCTTTCCCCGAGTCCGGTCAACAATAGTGCGTGGATAGCGCTTGTGGCAAGTACAGACCCATATTTGAAGGAACGTTGCTGATGATTGCCTCAGGATGCTGAAGTGGCTGCGCTCATGAACAGTCCTGACGCATTCAAACTATATGATGTGGCAAGCAAGTACGTTCAATGTGGGTGACTATCATTCAAGTACTGAACGTGCATTCAGGCTCGCGGTAAATAACGACTGGCTGCTCGAGGAAGGCTTGGGTCTCTTCTTGGTGTGTAACCTTTTTATTCTTTTGCGAGCCCAGCCAGCTTATTACCTCTTGCGAACTTAGCAAGGATCACATTTTGTACGGTGCGGCGTAGAAGGTCTAGGCAGTGAACTGCAACGGCGAGGCATCTCTCGCCAGTCACAATGGGGCGCTCGTGGTATAGTGTAAGAACCTCACTTAAAGCCCTTTCAGCACACTATTCACTCCCTTCCAGGAATCATCTATCCTCTCTAGTGGCTGAACGCACATCTCTGCCATTCAAGCGGCACATTTTCTCGTCAGATGTGGCTGTACAGACCGATGCAGTCATTGTTGACTCGAGCCCTGGTAGCACTGCGGATGACGATTCCTTCATGCCAGGCAATGCGATGAATTCGACGGAAGAGGATGTCGTGACCAAGTTATCGTCTGCTGATCTTGCTTCGATTCTTCGGTGGAGCAAAGAGATTTCAAGAGATATCAACCTTTCTCTGGCTCTTCAGTCGCTGACAGAAATTGTGACCGGTGATTAGTCCAACCTGCTCCTGATGGCTTGCTCAATCTGACCCCACACCTCATCAGAGAATTCAGGCAGTCAGAGTACTTGCGTCGTCATTGCACGGGAAGCGGGAGACTACACGGTTGCCACGAGCATGTTACCTCCCGAGCCCTGTCAAGTCCACGAGTGAGTTTTGAGGGCTTTTCGCTCATACTGTGGCTTATTGTTATCGATCCTCGTACCAGGAATCCAATACCTGTACGTGCAATAGCAGATCCTCTGCAGCGCACGGTCATCCAGCATGGTGAGTATGAAACATGTTCGATATGTGTATATGCTCATATAAAGCACCACAGCTCTCAATACCAAAGCACGGATATACCTCGAAGATGTGGCTTCCGAACCTCGCTTTGCAACAGAAGCCCGGGAAAGCAATCACCGCTCCATTGTCTGCCTACCAATTTTCAGCAACCGCGGCCAAACGTTTGGCGCCGTATACATTGCATCTAAATACGCCTTTTCTCCCAATACAGTGACGATGCTCACATTGCTCTGCGAGCAAGCTAGTATAGGCATCTCTAACGCCCTGCTGTTCCGGTCCGTACAAACGGGTACTCGAGAAAACCTGAAGATGATATCGAGTCAGAGGGACGCACTAGAAGCTGCTCGCAAAAGTCGGGAGGATGCTTTGAAAGCCACGAAGGTGAGATACAGATATAGTCAGTATCATGACTTTATCGAGCGTTTTTGGTAGATCAAAAGCAACTTTCTGGCGTCCATGAGCCATGAATTGCGCACGCCTTTCAGGTAAAGCTGCTGCGTTCAGCTGGGCTATCGTCGCTCACGTTTATCTATAGTTCGTTTTACGGTCTTCTAGATATTCTGAGCGGAACGGAATTGAATATGGGACAAAGAGAGATAGGTATGTACATCTTTGCACGAATGGACTAGTTCTCACCGCATCGGATCAGTTACTACGGCCAAACATTCATGCGAGCTGCTTCTCAAGGTGTGTGGTCTCGGCACACGACCGTCCCATAGTACTAAACCATTGTCCCGTAGATAATCGACTCAATCTTGGATTACAGCAAGCTAGAAGCGTCAGGCATGCACCTTTCCTCATTTTTTGACGCTTGTCTTGTCTCACACATTCACAGCTCTGAAGCTCGAGTTTTCTGGATTCTCAGTGGAGAACATTATCGCAGTAAGTGTCGTGTGCATCCGACATGAAGTCGTGACTAAGTCACAGTATCAGGATTGCATGGAGCTTCTTCTGCCTATGGCTGCCAAAAAGCTTGACCTCTCATTCGACATTGAACCTGATGTACCACCTTGTAAGTCTGGGCTTGATCGCTGGATGAGATGATTTCTCATTTATCACAAGGGGTTACGGCGGACTCTGATCGCATTCGACAAGGTATGAAATTCGTTCTGGAGAGTCGGCTTTACGTTAAATACTTTGTATAGTGCTCATGAACCTCATTGGCAATGCGGTCAAATTCACTTTGAAAGGGTTTGTACGCGTGACGTGCTCCGTGGACCGCTCAATGGCAGCCGTAGCGGGGGAAACGAACCTCAAGTTTGTCATACAGTACGTTACACTGCTCCCTTCTTTGGCCTTATTGGCTAACGTGTTTCAGGGACTCTGGTATTGGATTGAGTCCCAGGTAATGATACACAGCTTATGTGCAGTCCTTGATCAGTGCTGACTACTGTTAAACGCTTAGCGATGTCGACTTGTTGTTCGTACCTTTTCAGCAGGCCGACAACTCATCAACGCGACGATTTGGTGGCACAGGGCTTGGCCTTTCTATATCACGTCAACTAGTGAAACTCATGGGCGGAGCTATCGGAGTTCAGTCCGAGCTTGGAAAAGGCTCCGTATTTTGGTTCACAATACCCGTCAAAAATTGTGATACTGATGAGTCGAAAGAAGTGAGTGCCATTGTCGTGCTCTAGCTGGCTTATTTCATGATGCGCATTTCACAGGCGCTCATAGAAATCGATCGTTTGAAGCTGCAGCTGATAAAGCCGCATCCCGTCAGAGTACTGATAGTATCCAAGTCACCAGCGACGGCGTCCCTTTTGAGCACGATGCTCAGCGGTTTCTTCGTCAATTCTGTATCTTCAATTGACGATGCGCGGGAGTACCTACAGACCGCTAGCACAATTCATCCTCCTCTAGACTTTGTTCTACTTGACGACCAGTCTGAGATACGAGCAGACGAGCTGGCTCGCTTCTTGCAATCCCTGCCCTTGGATCCTCTGAGGGATACGAAGCTACTGCACCTGTATACGCCTACTACAGATTCTCTCACAGGACATACGGCTATCAACAGCAGCACTCCCGGGTTAGTCAGAATGACGAAGCCTCCAAGACGAACGCGGCTGCTTCAAATGCTGGCGATCATGAAGAATCCAGGCCAGGCACAAACACCGGCGGTTGGACCCGGTACATACGATGAAGAACAGAGGGCACTCGAGCAGCGAACCTTGTTTGGTAATATCCTGATTGCAGAAGGTATGTACAGTTTACGAGGCAAAATAGGACTTTTGTTGAATTCTACCTTAGACAATCCTGTTGCCCAGAAACTGCTCGTTAAACAGCTGGAACGATTCGACCTGCACGTAGTCGCTACTTCTAACGGTGAAGAAGCCGTTTCTGGTGAGCTCCAAAGTCATTTTGACATCGCCGTTATACTTACCACAATACAGAATGGGAGTCGCACGAGCCTGGTTATTTTAGTGCCGCCCTGTTTGATCATCGTAAGTGCTCTTCATCTCCTTTAAGCGGTTTGGGCTTGTACATATGATCAAATCGCTAGATATGCCCATTTGTGACGGAGTCGAAGCCTGCAAGAAGGTTCGCATCCTTGAGAACAAACGTCGGGCTCCGATTCTGCTTCCAAGTAATTCTGATTCTCTACGGACTCCCAAATTCACACTCACATATTTGCACGTCAGTTGTTGCGCTAAGCGCAGATTGCCAAGAATCTACCAAGCAGCTGTGTCTCAGTGCGGGAATGAATGCCTTCCTAAGCAAGCCACTGAGAAGGAGTAAGTTAAATCTTTCTGATTGCTGATGTCTTGATCTAACAGCAGTTGCAGGTGATCTCGTGTCATTGTTATGTCTATTCGGGACACCCCCAAATCTCAAGCCCTCAGACACCGCCACCAGCTCGTCCTCCAATACATAACTGTCAGTTCCACGGATTTCTTGGTCTGAACCACATCTTATCTACCGCATATCTTATCATCACCGCATCGCGTCTTGCATCCAATATCCTAGAACACAAGTGACCGGGGTTGTGTATATTCTTGGTTATGTACAACAGACTCGTGGTATATCATGTAGCTCTTTCCTTCTCGCATCCGCAATATCGTACAATACCAGCATCTATCTATTGTAGCTTACGGAATCCAGGTCATTAGGTGAATACATGTGCCTGATCACATCCAAATGTGTATACTACTGAGTCGAGGCGGATGGCAAGGCAGTGTCGCTCGCGGTCTCTTCCCTAGAAACGGTGCTCGTTGAGGGCTGAAGTCGTAGCATCAGCCGCCTGCGAAGTGGTGTCATGCCAGTGAAGCAAAATGCAAGAACAATCGATGTGGACAGGAGGCCTACGGCCATTGTGTTGATGGCGAGCCAGCCTCGCTTAAGGTGTTCGTACAACTGGAGAAATGGAGTTGCATTAGTCGCTCAGCGTCCTGTTTGCGAATCCAGACAGAGACAAACCTGACCACCTATGATTGGTCCGACTAGAAGCTGCTATGTCAGCAGTGACGAGCTGGGAGTTGCCATGGTTGAGGGACAAACCTGAGGCTCCTACGCCGAAAGCCATGTTGAATGCTCCATAAACGTGTGCATCTGCGAAGGCATCAATATGCCTTCTCGCAAAAGATATGCAAGGCACTAACAGCCTATTCCTTTATGAGAGCGAGCGATCGCGGCGAGTTCTGAGGTTAGAGGGGCGACGACTGCCGCGAGGAAGAAATCTGAAGTAGAATGTCGGTTAGCCCTCGAGTAAGCCGAGAGACAAGCGCTGAAAGTTATGCGTACTAAGTATTGCGTAGAATACGATGAAAACCGAAAGAGGTGTTCTGATTGTGATGAGACCCCACCAGGGGATCGCGATGATGGTGGCCAGGGTACAGACCCATTCGGCACCTTTTGTGTCGGAGAGCCAACCGGATATGGGGGAAGCTGGATGGGTAAAGTGTTGTTAGGGATTGAATGTGTGGAAGGTCTTGCCAACGGAGTTGGCGTACATATTAGAGTGGGAATGATTCCAGCGAGGAGCACCAAACCGACTTTGGACGAGTTGAGGCCGTATGTGGCTGCTAAATACAGAGGCAAAGCAGGTTCTTGACTTATGTATGAAATGCTAGTGTGTGATGTTGTTGTTGGTTGTCTATGCGCTGCCTTGTAGACTACACTTACCCATACATCATGGTACTGTATATTGCCGTGAATGCGCGTGCAGACTTGAGAAAGACCTTCAAAACCCGATAAAGAGGTAGCGGCTTGTCACTCATGGTGCTATAGTCAGGAGATTCCCGGAGTGTGTCCTCCTTGCTTCGATTTGCTTGAACCTCCATCACATCTGGTGGTGCGTCGCGTTCAACATATTCCGCTTCAACTATACGAACCGCGGAGGTAGGAATGACAGCAGGGTCAACGCCGTACCTTATGGCGTTTTTGCGCTCGATGATTAGGCAGCGCAGGAATAAGTCGACAGCGGTGAGGACGATGCTGAAAATGAATGGCCCACGGATCCCAAACCTGCCGAATAAAACACCTCCGACAGGTGGGCCTATAAAGGAGCTGTCATGGTAGGGTCAATACTCTGCGTGACGAACAAAAGCGCTTTACACACCCGAGAGAGAATCCAGATACTGCTATTCCAAGTTGGCCTAGTTGTGGCCCATCAGCACGGGCGGATGACTCTTTTAAAAGCTGGGTGTTACGCACGGCCTATGATTGCTTCAGAGGTGGTGTCGCAGCTGTGCTATTGTCAATCCGTCGGACGAAGAAAGGGAACGACAGTAGACGAACAGCAGTGCGAGACCCAGTACCCATATTACGGATGAACTAGCCCCTTGCAAGATGCGAGCAACGACCATAAGCCAATACTGTCGCGCTTCCATGAGCATTATCTGAGCTCCGAGGAGGACGATTTGTCCAAGCATGAGGATGTATTGTCTGTTGGCATACTTTTCTGAGACGGCTGCTATCGGCAACGTGGCTGTAGAGAAAGAGGCTGTCAGTATTAAAAATGGTAAATTGCGGCGGACAACACGAGCTACACACAGACGACCAGTGCAGCAGACTTTACCAAAAATGTTGAGAAAGTGGATCTAAGCTTGAGATCGGCTTTGAGAGGCAGTGCTTACATATGCAAATAGCAACCATCCAGTCAAACCAGAGATCCCGCTGTATCCGAGATCTTGAAGACGGAAAGGCACGACGGGAATTATGATTGTATACACCGTGAGGTCGACCAGAAGCCCTTGAGCAATGTCGTGAGCAATGATTGTATGTATAGCGTGAAGTTGAATTTTCTTACCTAGACCGACGACTGTGTGAAGAACGCGAATTTTCAGTGTGCTCATGACAGGCCAAACGACCATAATCACTCACCGAAAGTAACGAACCAGTGCGAGCTCCTGTAACGCAGGCCCCATGGCTGACTGGGAACAGAGGAGAGCATGGTAGCGTGCCAAGCGACACTGTGAGTTGTGAGAGCGTTAAATGCTTTGCAGCGACTCCGCCCGGAACAGGTGGTGGTCGCGGGATACGCTTTCGTTTGATCCGCTCCCACTCTCATCACACGTGCTCGGATATACTCTATGAGGCTGAAAGCTACGACGCCACAACGGTGGCGCCTACTAGTCGTAGCGAAATGTGGCCAGCTCAATACCCGAATTTGGCAACTGTAACTTGAACACTAACCTCCATCGTCGTAATGCCAGAACTACCAGGTCAGAGCTACTTTATCCTGATATTGAGCCTCCATTCAACTGCTATCACATCCACAGAGGTTGAGAGAGCAGCTAAGCTCCTGAAAGGCATCGCAAAAAACAACGAAGTTGTAGACGTACAGGCTTCAGAGGACACTATTGTATATTCTGGTACAACGCACCAAGAATTCGTAAGTCTCACTCCAACCTTCCGTTTCTCGTGATTGACCGCGTCATACTGGAAGGTACAAACTGTCAAAGGACGGGTCGTGAGGGACGTTGGGAGATATGGTTTGGACTTGCTCTCTGCTACTCTCATTTGAATGGACTCACATCGCTATCACACAGGCAAAGTATTCTACATGGAACTTGAAGGAGACGGTAAGATGCCCGTGATGCACTTTGGCATGACTGGCATGCTGCAGGTACGCATGCGAATGTCGTTTGAAGGGAGACTGTATTGAGACGTGGTTTTGTTACCATAGGTGAAAGGACAACTCGCCACCTTTTACAGAGAAACTCCAAGAAAAGCCTCTGCTGATTGGCCTCCTCGGTTCATGAAGGTTCTTGTCCACTATAAATCTTACTACGAATGACGCTGAACCCACATATAGTTCATTCTGCATATCAAGGACAGAACAACCGGAGAAATCGCCCAGGTGGCATTTCTAGATGCAAGACGGCTCGGGCGTATCCGCCTGTGTACTTCTCCCCGGGACGAACCGCCCATATCCGCACTCGGATTTGACCCTATTTTGTGTATGCCTGAGCTAGAAGAGTTCGAATCGTTAGTTCTCAAGCGAAGTTGTCCCATCAAGGCTCTCCTGCTAGATCAGTCCTTCAGCGCAGGAGTGGGAAACTGGGTTGCAGGTAGCACTTTGCCGCGTTACACAATGACCAGCCGTATGCAGACTAGCTGAGCACCTTTTACAGACGAGGTCCTTTATCATTCTCGCATCCATCCAGAACGGCGATGCAACACTCTCACCAAAAACGAACTCGCCGCCCTGCATCGTCAAATCCAGCAAGTATGTAAGATAGCGGTGGACGCAAACGCTGACGATTCCAAATTTCCTGAAAATTGGTTGTTCAAGCATCGCTGGGTATGAACCGTCGTCGCGAGCGTCGCACATTCTGATCATAAGTATGTTTTTCGACTAGGGTAAAGGAAAGAAGAAGCATACGTTACTGTTGGTGAATTCTCAATCGACTTTCTTATGTATTGGCACAGCTCACGCGTTGCACTAGCCCTCTGGTGAACCAGCATCCATCAAGTGGGTCACAGTCGGCGGGCGCACGTCTGCGTTTGTTGCCCAGCTACAGCACTTTGGCGGTAGTGGTGGCAGTGCCCAGCGGGGAAAAGGAACAGTCAGTGGACGGCCCCATCATTGCATCTCAGTTACTATATTCCCAGAAGACTAACACGACCCATGACAGGCAAGAGCAAGCCGTGAGAAAGACGAGGCTGAGGCTGAAGATGAGCAGGCAGGTGACGAGAGCGAGCTCACTTCGATTGGCAGCGAGGACGAGGGCACTGAGGCGGATGCCAAAGCCGAGTCGACGTCGAGCAGAAAGCGGAAGGTTTGTGCGACTTGCCTCCTATTGGTTGCTGTAATAACCTTAACAGGCTCCCTCTGTCGAGAGGACTCGCTCGGCACGACGGGAAACAGAAGATGCCGTCAATATTGGTAGCGGCAGAGCATTACGACGCAAGAGGTAATTTTAACAAGTACTTACCGCACTGCCTCAGGTTTGCGGACAGAGGTGATATGCGATATAGTATACCGTCCTAAGCGAAATTGCAAATTCACAGGTAAGGAATGAGAAAAAAGGGCTACACATGGGATACGTAGAGACAAATCAAATTACAGTATTAGGAGTTATGAAATGGTGTAATCATGAAAGAGTGGGGAATCGTGAACAGAGCTGACGGTGAAAATTGGCTGCGAAGGAGAGAAGCGAAAAAGGATCTGAAAGTACCATCAATCCGGCATGAGGAGTAAACATTGTGGACACGTTCTTCGACATTACTGGGCGCTACCAGCGAAATGACCATGGTATTGTGGCGGCATGAATTGCTGCTGGGACGCTATGCCTTGGGGCTGGACTTGAGCCTGCGCACTTGGAGGGTATACCTGTATGCCTTGTTGTTGGACGAGGTAATTCGCATGGGCTTGAGCCTGCTGGAGCTGCTGTTGTGAAACAGCCGCTTGTTGCTGCTGCTGAGCTTGCTGGTGAGTATGGGGGAAGTTGAAGCTGGGCGGCGCCATAGAGCCGGGGGTGGGCATTGGGTACGGCAGTTGGCCCTGAGCGGTGAAGTACGGGTGATTCAAGGCTTCTGCAGCGGAAATACGCTTGTGGGGGTCAAACTGCAGGAGACGTTCGAGGAGGTCAATGGCTTGTGGCGAGGCTTTGGGTAGTACTGAAGAGAAAGGAATTTTTGGGTAGCGTGGGTACTGCTTTTGCGCCGCCGCCGCATCGCCCTGCTAAGTTGATGAACACTCAAAATGATATAACAGTATCGAAAGCCTTACCGACTCCGAGGTGATTCTGCGGATTATGCTCTCACTGGGAGTACCAATTATACGCATGATATGAAGAAGTTGGTCCTGATTATCGCGGCCACGGAAGAGAGGGACTCCGCTGATCATCTCGGCAAAAATGCAGCCGCAAGACCAGACGTCGATTGAAGTGCTGTAGGTGCGGGATCCTAGGAGGACATCGGGTGCACGATACCAGAGAGTCACAACCTTTCGGAAGAAATGAACATCAGCGCAGTCAACACAAAAAGTAACAATCGCTCAAACCTCGTTCGAAAATGTATTCACTGGCACACCAAAGGCTCTCGCAAGACCGAAATCACCCAATTTCAGCTCTCCCTTCCGGTTTATCAACAGGTTCTGCGGCTTCAAATCGCGGTGGAGCACCCTGTTCTGGTGGCAGAATTCGGTTCCTCTCATCAGTTGCCAAAAGAAGCTGCGGACGGTGATGGGATCCAGTGCTCCGCGCTCGCCATGGGCATCCATGTACTTCTTCAAGTCGCGCTCGCAATACTCGAAAATGAGGACAAGCTTTGTTTCGGTATGGATGACATCGTAAAGGCGCACGATGTTGACGTGCTTGAGCTCTTTCATGAGCGAGATCTCACGGATAGCGGTGGAAGGGGTGCCTTCCTCAGCGTCGAGATGAATCTCTTTCAGTGCGACAATCTCATTTGTGGTCCTGGAACGACCCTATGTAGCACATTATGCATGAGGCGGTGAATTGGAGGAGCGCAACCACACACCTTGTAAACAGTCGCATATGTCCCTTCACCTGCGAGACTGTGAGTATGCCTAGCTACCGGTCATTCGCGTCTCAAGCGTACCTAGTTTCTCAAGCTACAAGGGAAAGTTAGACATGTGCATATTCTTCGTTCTTAAACACTAACCTGAACGTAGTTCATCCTGGTCAGTGATCTTCAGGCGGTGTGCGAGATCGATGGGGAGATGAAAATGTAGCGTAGCCTCAAGACGCTGTTCTGACGGTGGGCTCTGTGAGATGGTGGTGGATTGAGGGACGAGAGGCAGAGACGAGGGCGAGGTATTTGAAGGACGAGGACGGGCCAGGGACTCTGGTCCTGCCAAGGTTGCAGCTAAACTTGGAAGTGGCGGCGCCTAATCGCCGCTATAGGCGCCTGACATAACTCATAGGCCGTCCAAAGGCCCGAAACATAAAGGCCAAAAATCTCGGCGAGAACCAATTTAAATTTTTTGGCCAGGACATGGGGCCGAAGACATGAGCCGAATATTGTACATGCCCCCTCGCGGCCCTGGCCGCGAAAAACAAACATAGCAGAATTAGACCGACCCTTACCGCGCCGGCGACGGCGTCCGCTCTCGGGCGAGAATGCTGAAAATCAGGCCGAGAGCGAAGGTAATTGGTAGCCATTATTCTGCTGTTCTTTGCGATTGTTAGAGCATATGGGACATACTGGGCCAACCGTTCTAGCGCCAGCCATAACACAAGCAAAAACCGGTGGACATAAGTATATGTACAGAGACCGGATTTTCGATTTGTTGGTGGCTGAATCAAGGTATGTGGGCGCTTGAAACAGAAATTTTGGAAAAGCGCCCAGAACTCGTCCCAATACTTCAGGTGCGTTTGTAGGTAGACTCCTTCCCTCTCCTACACCATCTCCAGTTCCTCATACTGCTTGGCAGGATCTCACAAAAGATGGCCTCCAATCCTGCAAAATCAAAAAAACCGCGCAACAAACAACTCAAAGGCCGTCCTACATCGACTTCGACACTCTCGCAGCCCGCGGTGGAGGATACCTCCTCCTCTAATACTATCTCGTCGTTCTCTCCACAGGGCGACCTGTTTGCGTTTCTTTCACTGGCAGTGGACAAGCATCGCTTACGCGTATACGATACCACGACCGGCCAGTCTGTCGCAGAGCACGTCGTGACTTCCGCTCGTGTCTCTTCAATATGTTGGGCTCATTACGACATTACGACGACTAGGGGAGGCGAGCCAAAACGCAAACGAAAGCGTAAAAACCATCAAGGGGATAATGCGAGTATAACGTTGCCGCCGCCTGGGATTATACTTGGTCTCACCAACGGTTCCCTCATCCTGTATTCTCCCGCGCACGGCAAGGTCGTGAAGTCAATATCCCACACTTCGAGTATTACCTCTATCACCTCCATTGCAGTTGAAAAACCAGAAGACACTGAGGTGAGCCAGGTGTGGACGGCTGGCGCAGACGGAGTGGTGCGTTTGTGGGATCTGCAGGAGGGGAGTATGGCTGAGCAATGGAAAAGCGACGACCGAATGCCGTATTCCTGTCTGTCCGTCCGACCAGATAGTACAGAAGACGCAAAAGAAGATGTTGAGCTGCTGGGTGCCAACTACGCCATTCAGCTTCTGGCTGCATCTCAATCCACGAACCTAGCGAGCGAATCAAGAAGATTGCAAAAAATATCCAGTTTTACTGGGCACGCGTCTTCTGTAAAAGCATTGAGATGGGATAGTCATTCTCGTTTCTTGTCAACTGCAGAAGCCGACCGCTTCATCTATCTATGGGACGTGCCAGAGAGACCAGGAGCTGAAGGTAAGGTAGCTGCGTCGATACCTCTGGACTCGGAAGTACGTGCTACTGCACTCGCCATTAGCTCCTCTACACCACAACCGCAAACTCTCCTTGCACTGTCTGCGTCAGGCAGAATTTCCATCTTCCCTCTTCCCAAAGATTTTGAGTCGCATAGCTCCTCAAAGTCTCAGTCAAAGGTGCCTACGCTAGCACCGAAGTCAAGCATAGTCGCTTCATCATCCAAGAAAGGTGGAGAAGCTGCGCGTGCACAGGTCATCGCTGCTACCTTTGTCAGAGGCACCGACGGCAGAATCCAAATTGCGCGGCTGGCTGGAGGGGTCAGGCCTGTATTCGATGCAGTGGTATGTACGCAGCCATCTTCTTACTTGGACCTCTTGTCTGAACTGAGCCCTTCATAAGGAATACCTCAACGTTTCCGGAGAATTCATAGCAGAAATTACCCTTGCACCCATAGCTGCAGGTGCTGCGTTGGGAATCGAGGCAGATGTCCCGTCTGTGAGAAAGCTTTCATTGTTATTACGCTATTTATCAATCACCGCTCGTGTCTTAGGTATCTGCCACCCAGAGATATTCAGAGTCCGGAGCAACAGCAGTTCGTTCAGGCATTGAACTTGGTCAAGATGCAACAATGGATGACCTCGCCTCCCGTGACATCGAAGGGGAGCTCGACGCAGATCTAGCAGAGCTGAGTCTTGGCCAGAGGCTTACTGCGCTGACGGGGGCGACTGAGGGAAACGTCCAGAGATCGCCAGACTCAGATGACGAAGCGGACCTGTCGAAATCTGCACAAGCAGCGGATGGCCTGTCGCTGCAGACTGTTCCAGCATCGTCACTCACCCGCACGCTCATACAAGCACTGCACTCTTCTGATTCTGGATTGCTTGAGACTTGTCTGGCTCACACCAATGCTTTACTCATTCAGAATACTGTGCGAAGACTACCGTCCCAGCTAGCTGTTCCGCTCATTCTGGCATGCATGGAACGACTAGGGAGGGGAAAGCGGGTGGGCAGGGGAAAAGGCGGTGGAGCGGGTGCTGGGGCTCAGCGAGGAACAGGGTTAGTGCGATGGATCAGAGCGGTATTGTTGGTCCATGGCGGACATCTGTTGACTGTACGTTCCCTGCGTCCGGTATATTGTCCTGTCTGCTCATTCTCAATCTATTAGATGCCGGACCTTGTCGCCCGACTTTCAGGATTGCATGCAACGCTCACGTCTCGGTTGGCGCTGCAGCAGAGCTTGCTGTCCCTGAGCGGGCGGCTGGACATGGTCATCTCACAGATTGAGATGCGGTCGTCCGTTGCGCCAGCGCCTCTACCGGTACCCCAGAGCGCTAAAAGTAAAGGCAAGCAGAAAAAGCAGCAACACAAACAAGTGGCCCGGTACGTGGAAGGAGAGAGTGAGGATGAAGAGGGGAATACGGATGTGGAGGTAGAGGTAGAGAGTGGGGATGATGCTGGAAGCGTCGAGGATGTGGAGTTGGGCGGTAGCGACGAGGATGATGATGAGCACAGCGAGGACGACGAGGACGAGGATGATGACGAAGAGAACAGTGAGGGGGAAGATGAAGATGATGACGAGGATGACGACGATAGCGACCTTGGAGGATTGAAACTGAACGGCTTCATCGATGATGAGGCAGAGGAAGAATTCAGCGGCGACGAGGACGAAGATGACAGCGAGTAGATATGCTGTATTTATTCTCTTGCTTCATTGTGCATATCCTAGTGTCTCAGAACTGTGTGCTGGAGCAATTGTCTGAGATATAGTGCCTATGGAAAGACAAGTATGTGTCCTGAACGGCTGCGATGCGCTCTCTGCTGCGACGCCGGGTGGACTGATTGCCGGCGTCGGGTTCAGACTCTGAGCCAACTTGAACTCTACCCGTCTGTTCGTTGTCTTTCTCTCACCTCTACCACCACTTTGCGACCACGTCCTTAACTCTTGTCCTCTGAAACTGAGCAGGAATCGCGCTCTTCAAGAACAAAGACAGCTCAAGCGGCTGCGGTATTGTCCTTGACGCGACCTGCTCATAAATTTGTCGTGCAGCCCGTCGTTTGGCCGTTGTTCAACACATGGGAAGACCATTGTTTGGGTCGAATTTGCGTCAGCAAATACTCTTTCTGCCTCTGCTGTCGTTGGTCTGACTTATCATTGTATTATCTCAAAGACTCTGCCTCTTGCCACTGCCAAAGCTGTGTTTTTCCCCCGCTTTCCGACCCAGGATCCTCTACTGCAACATTGCAACAGCCCCCTTCGCTGTCGGAACCGCCCTTTGCAGACCGAGTACGCGATCTCCATAACCACGCTCTTCAGGCTGAGGCCACTGTCCTGCAATCCATCGCCGACTCTCAACAGTCTCTCAGACGCGCTTCATCTGCCATCGAGGCTGCGTACGAACGACTTCTTGCTCTTCGTCTCAGACTCCGCCACTCCTTGGACACAATGTCCACTCGACCTCACATTCCGGGGTCAACGTCAACCATGGGACCCGAACACTCTGCTATTGTACTCTCTAGCGACCCTGCTGCGCCCGAACCCACTACAATGGCCCGCGACTCAAATGCCCTAGCTGACCCTGTGCTTCCCTCTGAGGAAAGGCCACACTCGTCACGTTCAGAAGGCCAGCCATCGACCTTGCGCACCATTCGTCGTAGGTTTGCAGAGCTAGCGGGCGGAGTAGAGGAGCTTGATAGCAGCATGCCAAGGATCAGGCCGTACGTGCCCAGAACTGCATCTCCCAGGCGATATGTACCCAGCCCTTCAGGCCCTCGCTCACCTGCAGAGCCGTCGACATCGTCCGCAGCGTCATACAGAGTATCTCCGCCCGTCGTGCGACACAACATTAGCTCCACCGACGCATCCACTTCACTTGGCCGGCGAGTAGAGGCTCGGGCAAGCGCTGCGCGTGCAGCTACAGCCGAAAACCTCCGTTCTGACCTTCATGAATTCATGGAGGCAGCCGACGCTAGTCTTGCTTTGCTAGCTCAACAAGGACAGCAGCTGCTTGTCTCCTCTCGCGACTTCAGACAGGATCCGTCCGGCACATCCGAGGAATCCGGGGGGACTGGAAACTTTGCAAGTAGCCCATCAAGCACCACGGATGCAACTACAAGACGCTGGTTCGCTCGTGATCGTGCCGCACTGTGGCGACAAAACATGAGGGATCGTCGCCCGCGCGACCCAGAGGGTAATACCAACGGCATCGTGATATCGCTACGGTCTCTTCACGGGGACAGAGCTCCAGACACAACGGCGTCGACCTCTGCACCAATTATCGTTCGTGCTCGTACAGAGAGTATAAGCATGCCAGAGCTAGAGGAGGATGAGATGGACGACCCTACCAACCGGCGTTCATATCGTATACGGAGGCGCCTTAACCCCGACGGCGGCATTGATATTCAGCACGGCAGACCCTCTGGGTTTGAAGAGGATGAAGAAGATGCAACGCTGTGGCTCCGGCCTCGTCGCCGCACCCAGCAATGGGCTGGGCTGTCCCCTGCCCGTGTATGGCCGACTACGTCTGGTCAGGAACCCGATGCGACCACGACTGCTGAAGACATTGCCAGCGGTGCAACATCACAACTCAGATCATACTTTCTGTGGTCTCCGTCAGACATCGCGCGTCGTCGTTTATCAACTGCTATCCCTCCTGGACGAAGGAGACGAGGGTGGGGTGAGTTTTTCAGGTCATTGTAACCTTGTGAAGAATTACGAAACCGTAACGTATAGCACGTCTTGACCCGGATGGTAATGAAATACCAACCGACGAAGAAGAGGAATATGAACGCAATCGAACCCACATGCGTGTGCGCGCACAGGCCCTTACTGCTCGACAGCCAAACAGACACCAAGCCGTTGAGCGCATGAGCGTAGAAGCTACTTCACTCCCTCCACCACCTCCATCTGACGACTGGATTTTCCCCGACCCGGCAGCTCTGTCTTCGCTTCCTGCACTTGAACGCGCCGGCACCGAGCGACACAGATCACCTGTCTTCCGCGTTCGCCTCAATTCACAGGACTCTGTTTCGTCATCAGCCTCTACGGTCACAGCCAACTTTGATCTGTCTGAACAGGATACCGCAATAACATCTTCCCCTCCTTTCCAACCTAGTCCACTGCCGTGGTCATCGTTTGATCTCTCACCAGCGACACGAAACCCTCATATGCAGCAAAAGGAGACCAACTCATTGCGAGTCCGCTCTTCAATTTGGTCTCCGTTCGCTGGCCGATGATTGAATTCTTGTTTTGACATTCCTCTTTTTGTTCTTTTTTATCTTTGCTTTGCGCGACGTCTTGATTACACTCACACTATACCACACACAGGAACTATGCTGTAGACGAAGAGGATGTACTCATGCCGAGTAGAATACGGCTTGTGTTGTAAGGAGTAAACGTCCTGTCTTGATGATTTTCGAAACAGTGATTAGCGTGGTTTACCATGCCGCAAGCCCTTCTGGTCACATCATTCTGGAGAATATGCTGGCGGTACGGATGCAGCCACGGATCCGGCAACAGGACCCCGCACTGACTGTGTTGTAGACGACGTTGCCACTGGTGAATCCGCGAAAGCATGACCTAGCGAACCAACATGTGTTGACGATGGGTGCGACTGGAAAGTGGTCGGCGTGAAAGATTCGAAAGTTGTCTGCGTCGACTGCTTCTGTGGCCGCATGCCAGCGGTCGTGGGCTGCGAGAATGACGGTTCTGTAATGAAAGGGACAATGCCGCTGGTATGTCTGGTTTGCTGGGGTGGAGGGTATTCTTGCTGCTGAGGACTGTACACGTTTGTGTAGGCAACCTTCGGGGTTCCTCGGATGCGTCTCCAGAAATAAAAGAGCATTACTGCCACGACTAGAAACAAGACACAGACGACTCCTAATATGCTGGCGAGGATCGTGACGGTGTGGGTAGAGGTGGTGCTCGCGCCCGTGCTCGCCGCAGCTGAAGGCGATGCGGTAGAACTGGACAACTGTGAGGGAGAAGAAATGGAGGATGACGGCATTTGGGTACCCGTGGAGGCCGTGCTGCTGCTGGAGGATGGAGAAGGGCTGGTGGTGCTATCGGTGCTATGTGTCCGACGAGTTGAGCCAAAATTTCCATGACATCCGAGTCCCACAATGCTTACCTTGTGTAGACGATGTAGTCCAACAATATCTGGGAGTGCGGCCCGCCGACCCAACCATTCTGCAACATGAGCGTATGTGATCCGTCTTCCAGAGTTTCATTCTTGTAAAGCAGTACGTTGTAGTCGAACGATGGGGACCCGGTAGGTGCGAGAGTGTAGTTGGTTATGAAGACACCGTCGATCCAAAAAGACTGGTCTGCGTTGCAGTTTGGATCGGACAAGTGAGACTGAATTGCGTACACGTAGACTGCGGTGCCTAATATTTATCCTAGTCAATGGAATGTACAATCGAGTAGAGGCCGGTATATTTACCTTTGAACGACAGCGAAGCGGTTTGAGGGATGTCAAGGGCATCGTCGCTGGCGTCGTAAGCGGTGTCGTGCCATGTCCCGTTCGATGCATCTGAGGCATCCGGATGGATCGCACACACTGAGCAGGTAGGTCCCAAGCTCCATCTATCTGCGGGTGAGTAGACAATGACCGTGCTGCCTGTGACTGAGTCCATGGCGTTGTCGTCTACAGTGATGTTGATAGAGCCTGCGACGCGCTCTACTAAGAGCACATAAGCCATCATCCCGGCCAACACTCTTGTGCGCCATAGGGATTTGGCCATGGCCAACAGTGTCGAAAGTGTTGAGGGGGTCAAGGAGTGTGTGCCGAGGTTGACAGGCCTCGCTGGGGAGAATGAGATGACGGCTAAGTTGATTATTAGCCAAAGAGAATCCTTTCGCAACTCTTTAACCACCGCAAACTGGCAATCGGAAACTAAGTTGTATCAAATCAAGAAGGCGAGTTTACTGATGGGTATTATTGATACCAAAGTGCTGTGCCTCTAATCATGATGGGGACATCTTTATGCTTCTTCGCCGCCCAAGACACTTGTGCATAGACTGGTGAGATCATGCTTTCATTTGCTTGCTTTGGTACTGCCAGATTTTTGGTCAGTAGCTATAGATAGCCGTGCGGGCGACGACTAGAACTGAGTGAGAGGGTGTTACGAGAATACTTGCGCTTCAAACTGAGCACACTTACAATGTAGCATGACTGTTCTCAACATTGTTCGATCCGCATGCCATAACTGCCTTCTCTCCGTAGGCCGTAGGGGATTCAATGTGCACCAGACATGTGCAGGAATCATGATTGCTCAGTATAGTTCGGCAGATGGCCGTAGCTGGGCTGAAACCCTTTCGCCGCCGGACTACTCACAACTTAGCTTCGCGTGAGAAAGGCACGGGTAAACAAGCCAGCTGCAGTGGAGACAGCTGTCAGCTTGCTATCAATATTGAGGAACGTGCTAGAGCTCAAAAAGTACAACTCACACATAAATTGCCACAGCTATGGAAACAAACATCCACCAGGCGCACTGAATTGAAAGAATGAGTACAGGTGCATGCGTTCGAAGATGATTGCATCTTACCTATACTACAGACAAGACGAGCCGATGTTCATCTTCGAATATGAGGTGCTCTCGATGCGTCGTAGGAAGGTGGCAGCTCCTCACCAGTGGGAGAGTACAATGACTGTGACGTTGCCGCCGAATTTTGTCTGCGTACTTGCGCAGCATGGCCTTGCGATTCCAGCAGAGGCCGCACTGGCAGCGGCCGTGATCCAGACCTTTGCCGGGCAGGAGGAGGCCTCGTGGGAGGGTAAACAAACCCAAGTGAGTCGGCGGAAGCGGGTGTCGACAGAGACGCAGATAAAGGGGTAGGAGCTGACAAAAGCGGAACCGTAGAAGGTGAAAAGGGAAGCTCGGGCTCGTGAGGCTGCTCTTCGGCGATTCTCCTCTCAAGCGGGTCAATGTCTGGTTCGGGAGTATGAGCAGCATACGGGTGGCGGCGACTTCGACTCGTCTTGGCCATCTCAGCTGCAACAACGGATTCTGACGATCCTTGCCTGGTGTTGCCTGGGGGCATAGGCGGTTGTTGCGGTTCATCCCACAGCGAAGTAGGGTCGATCCTTCCAGTAGCCGCTACAGGATCCTTATCTTGAAGATTACGCTCGCGTTTCGACTTTCCGGCAGCCCGTGTGCTGGGATCTCCTCGCAAATCCAGTGGTACGCCTTGCGTTAGAGCCAAAGATGGATGCTCAACACCGCCACCTTCCCTACGACCGAATGCGTCTTCCACCCACCCGCTGGATGAAGGGTCCTCTGCGATATTTGGCTCTGTGGGCGGAGCATATGGGTACGGATGCGTGAGACGCTTCCGACGATATAGGAAGAATGCTATTATGCTCGCTATGAAAACGACCGAGCTGGCGACGGTGGCAGCGATAATGACAGTTCGTGTGTGCGATGAAGAACTCTCGAGCTGCGTAGGGTTAGTGGCACGAGGTAGTAGCTGAGAAGAGGCCGATAGAAACGATGGGACGTGATAGGTAGGAGATGATCCTGCGGGTGAGCTGGTGGCGCTGTTCGTCGACAAGGAAGCGCTTGTTGCTGACAGTGGTGGCAGAGAGATTGTTGAAGGCGACGAGCTAGATGTGTTGGGAAGGGGAGAGGAGTCAACAGGTGTTGTATGCACAGGAGAAACTGTCTGTACAGGAGCGTCGCTATCCTGACTGTGTGACTTGAATCTCGTGTTTCTTATGACTGCAGTCAAACAACTCACGAATATATGATATAGTCCAGAAGTAGCAGACTCTCTAGGCCCCCAACGAGTCCATTTCTCATTGTAAAAGAATGGACACCGGCCGGCATCGAGTCGTTCGAGTACACGAGTACGTTGAAGGAGTAATTTGTGTTGCCGTTGGCCGTCTGTGATAAACTCCCTACCAGGTCCCCGTCGATGAAAAATGACATCTCAGAGTTGCCGAGCGGCTTTATGTAGGAGCCTGTGGTAATGCAGTACACATATATCGCAGATCCTAAGAGAAAAAATGACTAGGTTGATTTTAGTCGCGTAAACGACAACAATGTATACACTCGCCATTGAACTCTAGTGAAGCCGTTTTGATGTCATGTTCGTCTGCTCCTCGCAAGAAGGTGGAATCATGCCAAGTCCCTGCGAAAGCCTCGTCGGGATTTGGGTGAGCGGTGCATGTAAGACAGTCCTCCCCAATGTGCCATGAATTGAGTGGCGTATAAGTGATTCGAGGCACGCCGTTGTTGAATTCAGAGTCGTCAACTGTGATGTTGACGAGTGACGCCGACACAACAAGCGAGAAGAGCAGACAGACGAGCGCAAAAGTTACGAAGTCAAGCTGAAGCGCCCGTCGGGTGGGCATAGAGAGCGAGAGGGTGTCACCAATGCTAGTAGTGGCGCGGGGTGTGAGGAGAGCAGAGAAACAGAAAGGAGCGTCGGGAAGGTGAAAAGACAGCAGGAAGGGCCGAAGGAAGTGCAAGTTAAGAAGAAGGACGAGCAATGGGAACAAGGCCTTGAGTGCACCGGTGGTGTGCCAACCAACGGGCGAACACTGCGGCCTTAGCAACCTGCGGAGAGCCAGGAACAGTGGTTTAGACATTCGCTGTGCCCCGCAACTATATCTGCCGCACGGAACAGCCAGAGGTACCATGGCGAGTTGACAGCTCCGAGGCATCAAGACGATCTATCATCAAGGAATATTTGCTCGTCCAAGAATGCGCTCCGCTTCCCGCGACTGATGTACGTGGTACCGAGACGAGTGTGGCCTCGTTGTCGCTCGCATGTCGCTGTCGTTGCTGTACGAGTCCCCATGGACGAGTAAGGTGGGAACATGTTCAGCCTCACATGCCTGCAAAGTACCTCTGCCAACGCAAAGTCCAGGATTGCGGCAGAGGGCTGTAGAGCGTGGCGGTGTAGACCTGTCCGCTTGAGATGTCTGTGCTAATCACGCTGTCAGACAGATAGACGTCGTCGAAAGTCAAGATGATACAAAGCTTACCTCAGAGCCATCTTGACGAGGTCGGCGGACATGCTGCATCACCGTCAGATTGGAGGCTGCGTTGTGGCTGCACAGAGTTGAGGCGAGCAAAGAACATCTACCTGCGGAACATCTCCACCGCTTCTCGCAGTCCGGGTTTCACGAAACCGGTCTCCAGTACTGGCAATCTTTCTGCTATTACTTCCGGCGGGGTATGGCGACTATGTAATGCTCTAAGTGAATGGGTAAATAACGTCCATAATAGAACGAGTGCGTGCAAGGCCACCGTAAAATAAAATATAAACACTGGTTCTACGCGCTACAAGACTACTGTCTGGGAGTAACCTTGAGCAGACAGCCATCCTTAGGGAAAAGAGTCGCGATAATCTGCACCTTGTCGCTCTCGGGAGTAGTGACGTGCTCCCAATTCATCAGCACCGCCGCGTCAGCGAGGACAAGACCAATGTTCATCATGGCATACTCCAATCCAATGCACTTGTGAGGACCACTGCCAAACGTGAGGTAGTTCTTCGGGTTGGTGTTCGCAAGGCTCTGGGGATCCAACCACCGCTCCGGCAAAAAGGAATCCGGATCAGGATACACTTCTGGATCGTGCAGCGCGTTGTAAAAGGATGGGATGACCATGCTGCCGGCAGGAACGGTGTAGTCTGAGCTGATAGGGAATGCCTTGAGAGTCTTGTAGGGAACCATGGTCACCGGAGGCTTGACGCGCAAAGTTTCCTTAACCATAGCACGAAGATAGGGCATGTCATCCATCATCTCCAACGTCAAGGGCTTTTCGTAGTCGCCGCCTCGAACGCGCTCTTGCTCCTCCCTGACCTTCTGGAGAATCTCGGGGTGGTCAGCAAGATGTTGAAAGCCGTAGATCAAGCCACTGCTCATAGCGTCCTGACTAGCGAAGAGGAACGAGAAAACGACCATGGCCATCTCGTTGTCAGTGAAGTCCTTCCTGCCCTTGTACGACGGCTCGTTCAAATTGTACACCCATTCCTCCAACATGCACTCCGGGGCGTGACCAGCAGCGATGCTCTCCTTCGACTTGCGCGCAGCAAACTCGAGCCACTGCATGGCAACCTTGCGGGCCTGAATGGCGCGATAGACCTTCGTACCAGGGATGGCAAGAGGGAAGTTGACAAGCTCGAGGGCACGAGTGATGTCCCAGTATTTTTCATTAATCTCTTTCGCAGCGTGTTCGGGGATGTGATTGCCGCAGAAGACGCGAAGAGACGTCTCCATGTTAAGGTCACGTGCCGTCATCATGATGGGTCTCGGTTTCATGTCCTTAGCAGCATCCGCGAGCCATTGCGCAAAGTGCTTGCGGGTGATGGCGTCCTGGATACCAATATAAAGACTGCGATATGGTGAGCAAAATTCTCACGCAGTACGCAAAACGGCATCAGGCGTACCCAAGGGCCTTGCGTGTGAACAGAGAGTTGAGACCACGACGATATTCAACGTGCTCCTTGCCAGTAAGGAATACCCTACGTGGAAGAGTATCGAGTCAGACTTCATGTGATTAGGAAGGTACGAGTGAGAATATTGCACACCAGTTCTCAGGTATCAGGACTTGCTTGGCAGAATGGACGAGGCATGGTTCAGCGTGGGTCGGCGAGTTCAGTATCTTGCGAGCATACTCGGTTGTGGAAGCCATGACAATGAAGCTACGATACGAGAATCACTCAGGCTCAAGCTTCGCACATGGTAGCCAAGAGTTTCACGTACATGTTGAAAACACTGAGGGCGCTGAGGGCGCCGGATTCCCACTGTTTCATATAACCCTCCATGGTGGGGTTGACAGAGTCCGCAAATTTGCCGATAAGAGGAATGGTCCATTTATCTCCAGGAAGGTGGCGCTTTTTGTACCTGTATACGGTCTGCTCGAGAGCAAGGAGGGCAAGGACGATGGCAGCGGTGGTGTAAAACCAGCTGCCCGATGGAAGGAGGTTGGGGAACGCTGGCAGAGCTTCCGACGGAGAGGAGGAGGACATTGACGAGGGATACGATGCTTTGATGGAAGCCATCGTTGAGAGGGGGTCGCAGTCGAGAGGAACGTGTGCGACGACGAGGGAGGATGTTGACGACAAGACGTTCGTGGGTGAGAACGACGTGATGCGCTGCCCTTCAAGTCTTTTCGATGCGCATTCTGATTGGCTGCAGCAAAAATCGGTCGATTTCGACGTGACAAATCATCTATGACTGTTTGCGTTCGGCCCGGAGTCGGAGCGCGGCCGCCATGCTTTGTGGCGTCCAGCATGTCCATTCTGATCATGACACGCCTTTGAATTCAGTAAATACTTACAATAAGTCCAAGATAACTACACGCCAAAGAAATACTTTGGAGTATGAAAATTCCGACCCTGCCAGACATCACAGACAGATGGGGTACCGGTCGGTCGAAGTTGCAGTGCCCCGGCTGCCACACTGGTGACACGTTTGATGGTTTATTAGCATTAAAGTGATGTTTACAAATTGTGAGGCTTCCCAAAACAGCTATAGAGGATGGCCCTATTGCACGTCGCGCTATACGTCTCACTTTCGGATTTCCTTCTTCACATCCGTCTTGAAGTCCTCCTTTCCTTCGCGTACACCGGCTGCAGCCTATCGTTGCTAATCAATTCGCCGTTCACACACACACAATATATATTGATTCATACCTGATTAGCTTTCTGGCCTGCGACATTGGCAGTTTTCTGCGTCTTGGAGGAAGCAGTGCCTGACAAGAGGTGAGCTGAGGATGATCAATTATGTAAATGAAAATAGGCGACTCATACCTATCGTCTCCTTAGTAGATGCTGTTACCTGTTCCCCTTTCTCGATGGTTGATGCGAGTCCACGTCCAGCGGATTTGTTGACCTGCAACACTGGCTCTGTGGAACGCTCATCGGAAATGGATACACGACTAGCTCACTTTATCTGCTACTTCCTTCACGCTAGAGCCACCTGTGTGACGAAGTGAGGGATGAATCATATGCACCTTGTATGATGCGACGTACCGACCGCCTCCTTGGTGGCTGCTGCTGCCTGCTCGCCTTTTTCAATCGCCGAGGCGAGAGTTTTACCGACTTTCAGGTTGACCTGCATATCGTTGTTGTCAGTTTTGAAGCATTGAACTGAGGATGTATAAAATTGGACACACATCACTTGCGGTTTCGGACACCGTTTTGGCAACAATGGGGGTTGTGTGGAAAGCTCGCCGGGAAGAAGAGGCGAGGACTGTCCGGGAGACTGAGGAGAATGTTGAGCGGATCATGGTGGTTCGCTACAGAGAATTGGGCGTGGTAGGTTCGCTGTGCAACAGCCGCCATCTTATATACTGGCGAGGAGTGAAGCATGCCTTGGTGACGTCGTCCGTGGCTAAAGTAATGGCTACGCATCGGTGGATCAATGAGTAGTGGATAGATGACGGTGGAGTTCATGCGCATGATGAGTATTGATAAGTAGCGCAATTAAATGGAATGCCCTTACGGTGCTATAGTGTAGTGGTTATCACTCAGGATTTTGATGTCATACTTTCCTGAAACCCAGGTTCGAACCCTGGTAGCACCTACATGATCATTTTTTGCCATGGCGCATGTTTTTGTGAGAGGTATTCGGGCGTGGTCACAACAAGAAGACAAGGACACGTATGCGTATAAAACAAATCAGTAATTGCCAAGGAGTTGCTCAAACCATGAGTAATGCTGTATTTCCAATAAAACACAACATTCCGTAGGCGCTACCAGGGCTCGAACCTGGGTTTCAGGAATTTGCGACATCAAAATCCTGAGTGATAACCACTACACTATAGTGCCTATACATACGTTGGTGGATTGAAACAATATATAGACATTGCCGGCTTAGGTCCCAAATTTCACCGCTTGAATGACTTGCTTGCAGACCCCGCATTCCGATACCATGGAGGCATTCCAGTTACTATCACGCGGAGGGGCCCTTTATGACAAGAAAAGGTTCAAGAGTGATGTCCAGCTATTCCAGGTATGTCGAGTTAGATCATTGGCCTGCTAATATGCTTATGGGCCAACATCTGTCATACAGAAAACGAAAGTAGGCAATAAGGGGAAAGAAGTCGCAGGTATCGACGACGCAGAGTTACCTGCAGAGCTTGATTTCTTCAAGTATGATCAAGGCGGCTCAAGTAAGCGGAAAGGCCTTATCGATAAGTCGGAGAAAGCAGCCAAGAAAGCGAGGGTTGCGGAGGAAGAGGCCGACGTTGAAGACGTGACGAAGAACACGTCGAGTTCTGCAATACCCCGGCAGCGTGTGACTGCGAAAGGGAACAATGTACCCCAGCGAGTAGACTCCTTTGAGGACTTGAGCACGCGGTATCGTGTCCCAGCGCAGTTACTTTCAAATGTAGCTAGCAGTGGCTACAATGAGCCAACAGGGATTCAGTCCCATGGCATTCCCATCCTCTTGGAGGTGTGTTCTAGTACGACACTTTGACTATTGGCTGGACCTTGACCTGCGTGTGACTTGTAGAAACGTGACCTTGCGGCCATCTCACCGACTGGTACTGGAAAAACTCTTGCTTACCTTCTCCCCTTAATGTCATTGCTCAATGCTCCAGCTGGAAAGTCTTCAGGAAGTCACACAGGTCCAGGCGTTCGAGCTGTCGTCCTTGCTCCCACCCGTGAATTAGCTCACCAAATACACAACGAGTGTTTGAAGCTGGCGCAGAAACAAAAATGGAGGATTGTACTGTTTAGCAAAGCAACGGCTGGCACCTTGGCGGACAAAGCTGTGAGGGACAAAGTCGGCAAGTCCTTTCTAAGACACGTTTGTGCCCACCTTCAGGCTAAGCGGAGGGATCTTTGCTAGACATCATTATTAGCACACCTCTTCGAATGGTCGCTGCAATGCAAGCGGGTAAGCTGGAGTTGGACAAGTAAGTTGTTTGCAGGTTTAATGTCCCTGGTGATCCCTCTCGTTCACCGCTTTTCTCAGCGTCCGACATATTATACTGGATGAGGCGGACCGCATGCTCGATGCAGAGTTTTTAGAGCAGGTTCAAGGAGTTGTCGCTGCATGTACACATCCCGAAGTGCAGAAAGCCGTCTTCAGTGCGACATTACCGGCGAATGCGGAAAAGATTGCGTTAGGTATGCTGCGAGACCCTATAAGGGTAGTCGTAGGACTCAAGTAAGTTTGTACCGATTCGCTCTCCGTACTGTAAAACTCAACCCATTCACACCAGGGATACACCGCTTCCGCTCATAGCTCAGTCGCTTACTTACGTTGCGGATGACTCGTCCAAACTCCCTACTCTCCTTCAGCATCTCTCACAGCCCTATAATCCTCCTATATTAGTATTTGTCTCAACTCAGCCTCGCGCCTCTTCACTTGCGGAAGAGCTCGTACTATCCGGGATTCCGAACGTGGACTGCTTACACGCGGGAATGACAAACAAAGAGCGAGAAGATGCCATCAGTAGGATGCGCAGTGGTGAGAGCTGGGTCATGGTCACTACCGAGGTCATGGCAAGAGGCATGGACTTCAAGGGTGTGAGAGAGGTAGTCAACTATGACTTCCCGCAGAGTGTGCAAAGCTACGTGCATCGGATAGGTGACTCGGTCTCGACTATCTAGCTCATGTTTACTAAATGCTGATTACAACGGCTCCCGTCAACAGGTAGAACGGGCCGTGCGGGTAGGGACGGGAAGGCCATCACCTACTTCACAGACCAGGACGCACCGTTCCTCAAAACGCAAGGCTTTTCATTTCGCTTTCTGCCGAGCGATGCTGATTGTGCCTCTCAACCTCTTGCAGAATCGCAAACGTTATTCTACAGTCGGGCTCGACGGTTCCAGAATGGGTGCTCAAGTTGCCTAAGCCTTCAAAACTAAAGCGTCGGGAGATGGGTAAAATTAAGCGCGCAGACACAGTCAACAGTGCACGACGAATAGGTCGCGCGGACGCGATCAAAAAACGGTGTGTAACGATAGCGTTGTGCCACTCATCCTCATTGCCATCGGGTTGAGTTCTGTATCATTGAACGGAACGCTGATGGACCACGATAGGGATATGATTGCGGGTTCAAAAAGGAGGAAGGAGAAGGCTGGAACCCATGAAAATACTCAGCGCTCAGGTGATGGTGAGGGGGGGAGTGAGGCTGGAGGTGATGTGCAGCAGGGTTTGTGACGAACGAGAGTATAGGAGTTATCACATCCCATGGCGGAACGCTCATCACTCGGCCTATCTCGGAGTGGCACTATGGCAAAACACACGATGTTACTGTTTGTGAGTACATGTGTGCTGTGTGAAAGCAGCGTTTGTGTACGCCTTCTCCAAGTGTGGATCGAGCGAAGCGCTTTGTCAAATGGCACGACAGTAGCTCGGTATTGTCTCTACCAGCAGTGGGATGTTGATTATTCTGCTTATTGTTCCAAGAGTCCAACTCAGGATGGTGTGGGCGAACACAACTGCTTGTCGATGCGTATTGTGTGAAAAGTTGACAAGGATCTACAAACCCGTAACTATTCCAAACGTCCGACTTCCAGCTCTAGCCTTACTCAAGGATGCCATGAGCAGTCAGATACGCGAGTGGCAAATGAGCTGAGACAATACGGACGTGGATGTTGTACATGTCTGCTGACAGGACGAGGATTAAAGGGTGCGAGTGGCAGCCTATGATAGTTGACTGTGGATGTCAGGGATGGGAAGTAGTAAGTCTAGTGAACAGCACGATGAAAGGTGATTGTGAGGCTGGAAGTACGTCGAACAGGCACATTTTAATATGTGATCCTCAGAGTGTGCTGCGAGGATGTGACGGTAGAATCGACACGCTCTCCCAACTGGGCTAGCTTGTACATGTCTACCACATAACCGCACGCTCCGACAAAATAGGCGTGAGTCAGAGTCGCAATCATTCGCCAGAATAGAGGCCATCTTGCAGAGAAAATACTGGCAAACCGTCAGCAAATTCGAACCGTAGGAGTAGCTGAGAAAAACTTAGAGCCTTACGTACTGCGCTGGAAACTTAGAAGGTGACTCGAGCTTATCGGTCTTGGAAATGTCGCCCAAAACAAAAGCCACCTTTGTTGTCAACCACCACGACCACCAACGGCATGGGCCACTAAGCTTAAGACCCTGACTGCGTTAGAATGTAGGGGTCCGGGACGACGAATTTTCACGGAGTTGCAAGCCAAGGCCCTCCATTCTGTTGCCGAAAGGGAAGGGATTCGATCAGCGGTCGCTTCACTCCTCATGTCTGGCATGAGGCTGATTCAACTGCTGTCTCCGCACGAAGAGTGGAATAACGACACTCGATATTCGTTTTAAAAGGGGACTTGAAAAGGCCTGAGCTCGAAGAGGCACAGAGCCAGGTCTCTGAATCACTTCGAGCTCCAGCACTCTTTCAATCCTCACGCTTGTCCTACTTCAGCTGCAATGCCAAACTTTCGTAATGTCCCACCCATTCGTCGTTCTCGCCGACTGTCGAATCGCCCGCCGCCTGTCGATCCTGGTTCGTATATTTGCTCAACGTTTGCGTTTGTGGGTCCATCGCTGAGCGCTGTTGACAGAGTACGAAGATTACGACTTGGATCAGCTTCAGTTGTTGTATCCAGGCGAAGCCGTTCCTCACTCTGCATCCATCGAAATTGCCACTCAGTATACAACAGCCACTCCCGCCGACATCTCCCCCGCTGTTGGAACATCGTCTGATGAGGGCGTTGACGTGGAGGCAGCTGCGTTCGTCCCTCGCTCTTCTCATTCGCGCAGGCGCAAGGAAGGCCACATCCCACGCCCTCCTAATGCATTCATGCTATTCCGCTCCCACCTCTGGGCTGAGCGGAAGATCCCTGAGCGCGACCATCGTCAGATCAGTCGTATTGCTGGAAATGTCTGGAACAAGATGAGCCCCGAGCAGAAAGGGCCATTCCAGGAGCGGGCTGTACAAGAGAAGGAACGACACGCCCAGCTTTACCCCGACTACAAGTACGCTCCTGTCTACAAGACTAAGGCGGGGAAGAAAAGGACCAGAAGGGATGCCGACGTCGATAAGACGCGTTGCAAACGGCTTGCCGATCTACTGTGTCAGGGCGTTGAAGGGCGCGACCTTGAGCAGGTCGCTTCCAAGATAGATGAGGAGGCGGAGGATTCTAATGCTGGCCCTGACCGTGTTCAACACTCTCGCCGCGCGATGCATAGGGCACATAGCCCTTACTCTTATACTACCCGCCAACGCGCTGGTCCCTCCCGGTCCCGCGATATTGCAATGAAGCAGCCGAAGTCCATACCCTTTGATGTGGCCAGGTCCCCAGCACCGGAACCGACTTCGCCTGTAGTCAAGCCTGAGGTCGTGGCGACCCCACAGTTCTCTTACCCTCCTCTGCCTGAAGAACTTGCACCTCGGTCGTACGTCGCCACCGCAGACATCCCTCCCTTGAACCTCTCGGGTGATGCTAACCAGGTAAGAGAATGTTATCTACAGCAACGTTGAGTGCTCTTATATATTTGTGCAGCTCGCTTCTCTCGAACTCTTTCAAACCGTGGGCGATAGCTACTATCATCCTCCCGAGATGCTGCCTGCTCTGGGCGGTCTGAAGCCTGATGCAAGCAGTCTCGTTTCGTCCATGCTGGAGCATGAAGAATTCCTGTTGACCGCCGGGATGTCTCCTGCGGAGTCCTTGTCGTCGCCGTCTTCATCCTCATCAACCGTCTCTCCTCCTATGGCGTCGGGCTTCGATTTGAAAGCAGAGCCCGACACGTACGGCAACGCCTGCGCGACTCTGTTCAACAATCCCTGGGATCCAGCTTCGTCTTCTACTCCGAACTACTCCATGCTTCTCAACCTTGACCAGTATGGGGACGGCGAAGTGTCTCCCACCACACCATGCTATCCTCAGTATATCCCCGATGATGTCTTGAGCAAACTTTTCCTCAACGACGACTTCACTACTTAGCCCACTTCATCGCTATGTAACTCTTTACATGCCTCGCACTGACACGTCTTCTCTCAATGCCTTTTCAGGCTGTCACTGGCACTTTTCATTGCCCCGTCCATACTAATCAGAATCACATCTCGTCGCCGTTGCTCTCGTCTCTATCGTTCAATCTGCTATCTACTCTTCATCTGTGATTGTATTTGTCATTTTTCGGCTGTCGGATCCCAGTTTTGGTGTAATGTGTCGCAGATAGAAAATTTCCCCCAACGCATCCAGGTTATTACTCGCATTTCACTCATCGCGTTTGATGTACAAGGGTCTTCATTACCCCAGAACACGCAAAAAGCATGCTATTCTGCACGATGACTTATGGGCCTGACCTACGAAGCCTAGCCCCAACTAAAAAGCCTGTTCATCTCTCCTTCTTGATTTTCTTCGCACCGTTTCCCCGACCATCGCTTCTGCCCCTTTTGGCTGGAGTAGCGCGAGGCGGTGGTGATATGTCGAAGGAAATCCGGCCTGCTATTTGCTCTGCCTTGAGCCACTCTTCGCATTCCTCCCTGGTGCCATTCGGGTACGCCAGCTGCCATTCGATTATGTTAGCAAGAACCTTTGCCATCCATGGTCCTGGACTTTCGGTCTTCAACACCCGGACAACGTCTCGTCCCTGTGGACGATTCAGTATGAGTGGCAAGAGCGTCTAGTCACACGTACGTCAAGTAATGGCCTTGCGTCAACCGCATCGTGCAAGCCCAACTCTTCCACACGAGACACGAACGTGTTGTACGACTCGATCCGGCGTGTCGCTGCTTTCTCTTTGAAAAAGCCGTCAGACGGCGTGTAGATTCGAACGACAACAGACGTACCATCCAGACGATTTTCTATGACATCCCACGCAGGTACAAGCTCTTGTACAAGGGAGAACAGCAAGGACGTGGCCCAAAATGAGCCAGTATTGGCGTTATGGACGCTTTTCTCTCGTAGAAGTAGGCCTAGTGATGGCAAGTTTGTGTCAACCCTCACGGAGCATGTCATGCTCCTGAGGTATACTCACCAATGCGAATTCTCTCTCTCTCTCCGCCAGTTTGTGGGTTTTGAAGAAGGCCGGCCGACGAAAACAGAGCTGGGATACCGTCCGAGTAATGATTTTGCACTCCAAGCTTCATCCCATCACGCAGCACTGCTTCAGCGGCTGGGCGGACCTTGCCTTTCACGTCTTCGTAAGTCACATTTCTGTATGGCGTCAGAGCACAAGCCAAGTAGAGCCTTGGAGGAGTGGAAGAGTCGCGATCGAAAGAAGCCGCGAGAGTGGAATGCAAAGGGGGTAAACTTGTCCCGGGTTGGGTGAGCATGTGGAGGATAGAGGCTGCAGCGAGACCTTGACTGAATGGGCCAAAAGGCGCAGAGAGTGTGACTGAGGAGGAAGATGGTATGTCGAAGATGGAAGATGACAGGGAGAGGTCGTTGATAATTTGTATGGAAAGTAGCCGATTTTTGCCTGTGTAGCAAAGAGCAGTGCCAATTTGTTATTTGTGCTCCACGCCTGCCCAGTTTCCAAGTTGACTCACTCTTCATCATTTTATCTAGCTCTTCTCCAACGCGCTCTCGACTGATTTTCGTTCGAAGGGCCAGCTACCGCGTGATTGGTCGTCTGGCGTAACGTTACCGGCGTAGGAAGACTTACCTGGATGTCTTTGTCCTTTGCAGCGTCCTGCAGATCTGAAACTAGTGAGAACCCAAACCGACTAGCAAACCGAACACAGCGGAGAACACGGAGAGGGTCGTCCATAAACGTCTCCCGTGGTGCTAGAGGTGTGCGCACAACACCGTTCTTCAGATCTTCAAGCCCCTACTGCAGATGTATCAGTCAATGTACAAGACATGCGAACTTTCGCACCTTTCCTGTATGATCCTCGACTTCTCGAGTGTGTACGTTGTAGAAAAGTGCATTGATTGTAATATCTCTTCTCAGCGCATCCTGTAACGGAGTGCCGAAATTCTGACTTGTATGTTCAGCATCAACGAAGCAAGAACCGCATATCTGAGCTCACCACTTCAATAGGTATACGGCTATCTTCTGCGTACTCTTCACTTCTGAGGTTGACAAAGTCGAGCTCGATGTCCAGCACTTTTGCTTTCGCTGTCTCAAGGTGCTTTGAGCGATCCGGGTTCCTCTCTACCTTGGCGATCTTGTCTACGTCTACGCCTTCAAGGGAGTTACAATACGTCTGAAATCGTTCAGCGAATGCTAGGCCCATCATGTCTGTGAGAGCGACGTCTATATCATTACTCTGCAATCCCAGTAGCTGTAATATACATGACGAGCTCAGCGAATCTCTCGTGCTAGATATGCCAACCACCCACGAAGAGTTGATATTGACCTTATCTCGAACCCAGCCACCTGCTATCCTGCAAGAGGTGTGTAGACCGTGCTCGTTCTTCATCCACTTTGTGCAGCCATCCAGGAGAGCGCAGACTCTGGCCTCCACGTCGGTCAGGTGTATTTCCATCGTGCTTGGGGCTAAAATTCGGTGGACCTTCCTTGTATGCGGCTGAAGACAGTTGAGTCTGACTAGAGGTTTCGCGAGCAGAAACCGCATGGGCTTCGTACCGGTACGAGCAGCCAGACTCGAGTCAGAGGGGTGTGTAGCAGCGAACGATTTGATTATACAATCGAGTCAGGCCACTAATCTTTACGCTAGCTGTGCAAAGCACAAGAGACGAGAGCAGAATTGAGGAGGTGAATGTAATAGAGAGAGGAGAGAAAGACAGAGGAGAGAAAGAGGAGAGAGAGAGAGAGAGAAAGAGAGAGAGAGAGAGATTGACTCTATGAGCGTCAGACAGAGATCCTGAGCACGAAGGTTGAACGTTGAACGCCCGTCGACTCTGCCTCGGGGAGACTACTATGAGCACGCGTTGGCGCTGACCATGTTCATTTCACGCTACAACCACGACATTGCCACAGAAGTTCAGAAGTTGGAACTATTGCGTGTAGGTACGGCCGACGGGTGAATGAAGCTAGAGCTCATGAAACCTATGAACAGACTGTCATGCGGGTCAATCATGCTCGAAGCGAAGTTATACCAGACAGCGAGGAGGAGCGCATGCGGTACGGTGGTCGATAACGGGGTGTTTGAAACTTCTAACAGTTCTTCAGCTCAAAAGGGAATGTGAAGACAGCTGCGCGGGTGAAGACGTTTGCCCCTGTCGTTGAGATATCTTCCGACGAGGGAGAAGATTCTTACACTCCCATCGCGGTTCCTGCTACACCCAAGCGTCGCGCCGTCCGCTACATTCACGCACACAAACCAATTTCTGTGTCAAGCTCTGACTCTGAGGAAGAAGTACAGGAAACTTCAAAGTATACTAACCCACTGTCATACTCGCCGGAGAAAGCAAGCCATGCCCGCGAGGTGATCGACCTTACTCTTGACTCGTCGGACGACGATGAAGGCGAGGCTATGCACGAGTTGAACATACACATCGAAGCTTCACCCTCGAATAAGCGATTGCGCGAAGTTATGGCATTCCGACCCACGCCGAAGACAAGAAGTGTCGAAGGACCATTTCCGCCGTGCTTTCCACAGCCCGAGGAACCTTGGAACATGTCTGACGGATCTATTCTCACCTTGTGAGCTGTGTACGCTCTTGCATGTGAATATTCTTAACGTCCTGTTCACAAGGAACGAGCCAAAGCTTTCGGCCGCTCGCCCTATCACAGAGACTGCCCGATCTGGACCTACTATCGCGCCGCGCAACTCCTCTGTCAACTCAGATTCGGAAAACAATGCAACCTCCAAAGTTACAGAGCCGACATTACTCATCTTAGGCGGGCCATCTCAGTCTGTTCCGAAGTATTTGGACAGACGACATGTGATGGGAACTTCGCCGCCACCGTTGCGCTCAAGCGTGACTGTAGAGAGTCCCAAGAAGCCGTCCACATCGAAATCCACCACGAAAACACCACGGATGACAAAGAAGGCCATTCAGGCGATTGAACAAGCTCGGAGGGAGAAATATGCTGAAGATCTGTTCGAGGAACTCAACAAACATGTGTTCAAAGATGGCCTACCAAAGGAAACAACGTTGAAGTGGAGCAATCGCCTGTTGACAACTGCAGGCAGAGCCAGGTGGAAAAGGTACGTTTATTATGTCTGCATTCTGGTGTGGCAAAGACTACTTAACGAGGATTTGTATAGATCTCGCGACGGGTCACAAACATCTGAAATCGAGCTGGCTATGAAGATTCTGGATTGCGACGGTACGTTTTTTTGTCGAAGATGATAGATTGTACTTAATAAACCACGGGTATTCAAGAACGTATCCGGAACACGCTATCTCATGAAATGTAAATGCGTCATGGCTTGAAAAACATCTTGCAGCTCTAATTTCTGCCTGCTAGGTGCCATCTGGCTTGCTGGATCATCGATGGCGATCCGAAGGAAGGCCACGGAAAGGCTTTCAAATCATGGTAACATTCATTCTACAGACCGTTGAAAACAAGATGGTTACCGATTTACTTAGGGCGGCAAAAATTACACGCAAACGCCCGGATATCCAGGTTACGGTACGCTGTATAACATTCGACGACCAAGCGTTCTTCATAACCAGCTTGTTCAGACAAGACATACATATGAAATCAACTATCCATACGAATGGGGTAAGTGGTATACCAAATGTACTCAACTCATTAGGACTAATGGATACATAGAGTGCGAGAATTGTGCCAAGATGTAAGCGTTACTTTCAATCATCTTGAACTCCAGCCTGAGACCGGCCGTGAAAGATATGGACGATACAGTAAATCTATAAGACCGGAGGAATGCCGTGAGTTGAAGCTTCTGTTCGCCATCCGGTAACTTATAAGTATTTTAGGCTGCGGCGCCTGCAAAGTGGGAACTCTTGTTCCGCTAGTCAAACTCAGGGCAACTCAGACCCCACGGAAGGCTATGGCCGCTAAGCAAATGGCAACCACTGCTGCTCGCGGTGAGTACATGAAACTGTAGTATGATAGGAACCTTGTTTAAATATTGATACACACCCAGATTTGTCTCGGGACGTCGAGACTCTCACCAATTCCTTGGAAGATATAACTCTAGACAAGACTGGTCAAACGACCACGCGGCTTGCCACTTCAAATGCGCAGACGATGGGCATAAGCGAGGTGTTTAGCTATGGTGCCGAAAAACTTGATGCACAACTTGCTGCCCTCACGGTAGAGCTCGGTGGATTTGGCATTCTGGGCTGAGACGATACTCGGCTGTTGACTATAAGGTCAGTAGCTACATTGATCAGAGCTCAATGTAATGAATTTCACAATTATGGCCTAGCACTCATATGCAAGGTTTCATGAGAGCAACATTCTTGATAAGAGTGTACAAAACACCGTGATTCAGCGAATTCTGTGGAGGGAAATAGAATTGACCATGCTGCTTGTAAAGGGTTTCCCTCTTTGAATCTCATTCCGCCGCAAGTGTTGACGGTAAAGATGGTACGTATTATTCATAAAAACTTCTGAGCTGAAAGTTGTATCTCATCAACCTGGTCCGTAGCGTGATCTCTTTGGTGTGGCATATGCTTAGTCGGCAAGGATGGGATTTAAGTGTGTTAGCATAAGCCTCACGAGTGCAGTACTCAAAGTTTGCACTCCAGCCGCGAGTATACACTGTGCGGAAATTCATGCCAAGCTCAACGAGGTGCATTCTCCGAATTGGTAAATATGTACAAAAGGAGGTGCTCGAACTGGCAGGCACAACAACAGCAGCGTACAACTTGGCCACACATGGAGCACTTCCCGCGACAGCTCTTGACGGGTGTGCGCGTGGGTACGTCAGGCAGTGTGCCCTTTCCAGTCGAACGCCGAGACACACTGCCAGTGTCCCTTCGGATGATACGAGGCAACTAGCACCACTATTTGTTCGTGTGAAGGTCAATGGAAGATGCTCTGCGCTGTTGGGCCTTGGTAGCATGGTGCGAACGACGCTTTCCAACTGCACAGACCGTGTTGTCATTGCAAGTACTGAACTATGTTGTTTTTCTATTCTTACTCAATTTTTCCCTCGTCCTTCTAGGTTCCGTCGCGAGAGACGGATGGCAAGGATTTGCCATGATCCAATTGCCTAGTTGTGTGGTTTGGACTGGATCTTTAGGCACGTATGCATGACACTGTTTGAGTAGGTCAATTTATCCTCTCAAGCTGCAACAGCACTACACCGCTCATATCTTCACTGCCACTTCCTTCCATACTATGGACTTCAAATCCAACACCACCGCCGAATCACAGGTCACAGCGCCTAAGAGGCTTCTTGCAGGCTTTAGCAATAACTACATGATCAAGATCTCAAACGCAAAGTACATCAACATGGTCATTACCGACATCAAGGTTTTCGCAGGAATGGAGAATCCTCCCCTTTTTGAAGCCACCGACATCGAAGACGATTTGCAAGTTGTGAGTTCCCTCCCATGTAAACTACCGCGTAGTTTGCCAATCTTATGTTCAATAGAGGGAGTATAACTCTTTCAAGCAAACTACCAAGAATAAGAAGACAGGCCTCTGCCCCTAGCTTGATATTATCAAGAGAGGTGCCCAATGCGTAGAGAAAAGGCATTCTTGCGCTTGAGACGTCGAGCTTTGCATTCGTGAGTGATTTTAGAGGAGATAAATGTACACAAACTGCTGATTATCGCACAGTATTGATCTCCAAAGCGGCAATGACAGCGACCACTATACCTTTGTACGCCTGCTCTTACCGACTTCATACGCTTTTGTACAATGCTCAACATTGGCTGTCATTAGGTCACTTTGCAAGCAGGTGCTCGCATGACAAATTTTGGAAGTGGGCGTTCAACAAGGTTCGATGATGATTGGTACGGTGTATGGTGTCGGATATGCTCCTCCTGGTAGACTCGATATGCCAATACTTATCCCGTATTGCTCCCCTCCACTCCTTAGTTTGCTCCTTTCGAATTATGATATTGAGAATGTGATGAGAATGTGTGGCGTATGTTGCACGATATAGAATGAGACCGAAGCATAACGGAAGAAAAACTAACTAGCCCACCGCGAGGGTCGAACTCGCAGCCTTCAGATGACATGGATGTCTAAATCCCGCAACTCGTAAGAGTCTGACGCTCTATCCGATTGAGCTAGGCGGGCAACAGTTAGTTCTTCAGAAAGCAAAATAGAATGTGATCTACACGGATATCCCCGCCGGAGTTTGAAAGTGCTTCGAACCTTATTCTTCCTTGGGTTGTCCACACAGACTAGAATTCCTCAACGCCCTACCCAGCGACCGACGCTATACTCGACACTTCCGGCCCAGGTTCGTTTCCGTCGTTGTCGCTCAAGTCAGCCATTGATCTCGCGCACCACAGTCTCCGCCTCTCAATAACCAAAATGACCCACGACTCGGTTTGGTTCTCTCGCCCGCGCAAGTACGGAAAGGGCAGTCGTCAATGGTGCGTTTCTGACATCGCAAAACACGTCTCATCTGACTGTATGTTCCCAGCCGTGTTTGCTCTCACCAAGCTGGTATCATCCGCAAGTATGGCCTCGACCTCTGCCGTCAATGCTTCCGTGAGAAGTCTGCTGCCATCGGTTTCTTCAAGGTGCGTCGCTTTGCAACGTCGTGTGTGTACCTGCTTGGACTCTGACAGCTGCTGCGTTTACAGTCACGATGATATCGTATTCTTGCCCCACTGTACTCTCTGGTCATGCTGTCCACATCTGCTCACCTCAATTAGCCGGTTGTCCTGTATGCCTTGCTATGACATCTTACAAAACACTGGATACACCCACTGTGTGTTAAATTTCCGAGTGTGACCGCCGCATGCCATGAAGGACAGCGTATTGCATCATTCTGCCTCCTCTTGCACTCTACGCCTTTGTTCGTTTCCCTCGCCCTTATGTTCAGCATAGAATAGACATGGTTGATGCATTGAAAATCACGGTTCATGTAAAAGAGCTACCAAGCGAATGGAAATATTGACGAGGGAACTAAAAGCTAACGACTAGGATACATGAACGAAATCGAGCGGCACAGAAACCAGGATGCAATAAGGGAGATGCAGCGAAACGCCAAAGGGTACGACATTGAATAGTCCGATAAATTATATGATGAGCGGATGAGCGTGCGGTTCTCTATAACCAAATACCTACAGCTACTGCGCTCCCGACCCTCCTGAGAATGCTTCTCGTACACTTCTTCTCAGCTCTTCGTGGTCACGACCCATGACGCTTCCAGCTCTGCTATCTATGAGTGATCCAGCCTGCATCTGTGACGCAGGGGCACTGGGTGTCATTGCACCATCACCGTCGCCGTCCGTGAAATCAAGGATACGTCTCGCAAGAAGCTGGATTTCGCCTTGACCCTCGCCAGTTTCAGTGTCCTGGTATGAATGTTGTGAATGATGGGAGTGTGGTGTGCCGCCGATCGATGAAGTAGGTGTGGACGTGCGTGTAGTAGCCAATTGACGGATGTTGGGTATCAATATATTGGAACTACGAATGTTACTAATAAGCTGGGGATCTGAACAATGCAGTATGTCAGTTCAAAAAGCAACAGTGAGCAAAAAGTTGACTGCACCGACCTCCTGATTCAAGGAGCTGTACTATAGTCCAGACAGCGATGTGTTGGAAGGTAGCATCGGGACTTGTGAGGAAGCGGAATAGATATTTGTGCATGCCGCCCTCCGGTTTATCCCATACGTCGTTAAATGCAGAATAGTCGTCAGATGTCGTGCGTCCGTCTAAGAAGTAAAGTGCCACTAGGTTCAACCGAATCCCTCACATTTCTTATATCAACTCACCCTTCGAAGATAGATTACCCAATGCCGCCGCGCTATTGCCTTGCACCTCAGAGCTAGGGGAGTTGGTCAATGGGATCAGAACCTCGCAAATGCCCATCTCGAGTAACTGCCCCTTCAGCTCATCTATGACAACAAGGCATCAACAAACACCTTAGTGCGTGGGGGGTAGCTAGCTCACCACTCAGAGCGAGGACAGCAATGCAAGCTGTCATTTCGCTCTGGACATTCATTGGCACTTCGAGTACAAGCTCCTTGATGCTCTGGACGGCACCAGCCTTCACGATGGCCAATTTGTTCTTCTCGGATGAAGCGGCGAGATTACGGAGAGTGGAAATGGCGTGGCATTGTACTTCTTCGTTGTCCTTGAACGAAAGGAGGTTTATGAGGGGTTGCAGAAATCCAGACTCGATAATAGGAGATTCGTTGTGAGGATGAATGGAAACGTTGCGCACGCAGGCAGCGGCGGAGAGGATCAATGGCAGGTATGCTGATTGGAGCAGCCGCAGTAAGGAAGAGAGACCGTCGGCTTTGACAATTTCGAGCTGATATTTCTCTGCACCATGATCAAGTCCCTAGTCATCATAACAAAGACGTAAAGCGTACCATCACTAGCCAGGTTGCGTAGAGCAAGTGCAGCTTGGCACTGAACCTTCAAGCTCGGACTGTCCATGAGCTGGACAAGACTGGACACGAGTTTCGGCTCTGTTTGTGCCAACTTCTTCCTGTTAGAGGCTTAATGGTATACAATGAGCAATATGAAATAAACACCGGTCAAAGTTGACATACCATCGACAGCAATGTTGCTCAGAGCAGTAGTGCAGTAGTACTGTACATCGGTATCTTGCGAGCTGAGTAAGCTGACCAACACAGGAATTGCGCCCGCATTGACAAGTTGCTGCCTGTTCTCGTCTATTGAGGGCGAGGTCAACCTCCACTCGACGGTCATAGATTGATCTACCAACCGGAGTGTGTCATGTTCAGCAAAGCACCAGTAGCATTGCGTTGAACACGCATATCCTTCGACCTGGCCAACCGCGTGAGTGGGACAAGAGCACCAGACTTGGCAATCTTGGTTTTATTATCGTCTGCGTAGAAGGTCGTGATGAGGAACAGGCGAACGGCGCGAACCACACGCACAAATGATGAACACATACCATGTGTCGCAAGGTTCGTCACACAGCCTACGGCATTACATTGAACTTCGACGTTTGGGCTAAGCATCTGGCGAATTAGAGGTTCTAATCCGCCGAGCTTTACAATGAGAAGCTTGTTGTCCGCTACGTTATGCCTGTACTTATTATCCGAGTGTGTAGACGCAAGAAAATGAACACACTGTTGACTGCCAGATTACCAAGTGCAGCGCTTGCTGCTCGCTGAACTTCTGTGTCGTGGCTACCCAGCAAGAAGAGGATAGGATCCAGCGTGTCACGGCCGACGGGGCGGACCTCCTTCTCAGTGATTTCGGCAAAAGCGAGGGCAGCGCTGCGTTGCAAGTCAACATTATCAGAAAACGAAAGTGTTGTCAACGCGGCCAGAGGCGGTCCTTCGAAGAAGTTGGTGGAGTTTCGGTCTACGAGTAGATGCAACGTGAAAAAGAGAGCCTTCAACATTAGAGGTCATAACTTACTCTCTAAAAATTGTAGCAGATCTGCAACCGCCTCGCGCTCGTTTTCCAGCAGCAATGGCTCGTATGATTGAGCTTTGCGTGAGGATACTACGTCAGTTCAAGGGTAAAGAAACCCAGCGTTAGTGCTGCGAGCGGCTTCAGGAGAACCGCGGAAAACGACTGACAGCAGGAATCGCAGCAGCTTGAGACAGCACCCATCGCTCTTCAGTGTGGGCTTAACCTAGGAGATAGGAGGAGCTAGAGCAGAGGATGGGAGCAGCAGGGAGGAGATGGAGGTAAAAGCTGCGAGAGACCCTTGGCTCTTTCGCTCGTGTTTAGCTCTCACAGCCGCCCAGACACGTGCCACCAGCGCTCTGCAACACGGTCAGGCGCCTCACGCTGCCAGATACACCACTGCCCCCCAAATGTACAGTACGTGCCAGCAAGTCATGTAATGTCAAAATAATGGTACATCTGTTGTACACCAGCCGCGAAGTCTATAATACTAAAAGGTGATCTATATGTACATAACATTAGATAAGCGTGTTGCGGCGTAACGATCATGATCCAAGCAAGCGCGAATTCGTCCCTGGACACCGAGGTACTTTACTAACGCAAGGAAGTGGCTGCGGAATAGTGCCGCGTGTTACGAGGTTTGGAAGATCTTCACATACGAGACTTCCCAATCTGACCAAGGAGAATGAGATAAGTGTCGTGTGAACAGGATGAGGGATACGCACAAGCTTCGGCGAAGGATGAGCCACTTTGACGAACAAATTGCTCGCAGGTAGCAACACCTGTACGCTGAGCACAGCTCTGGTCCTGACCCGGGATACCTGTGCTTCCCCAAACGCCGCTCGCCCAATCACCGCTGTAGAGGGTTAACAATCAACCATCCGCAGTCTGCAGAGCCCTAACACAACCGGAACGCACCAGAGAGTGGTATCAAAGATGGCAGAGTGGTCGTTGAAAAACTCGAACGGATTACAGCCAGCTGCAGGCCAGAACGCCGTGGGCTGTCCCCACGACTGAGGCTGAGGTGCGTTCGCTGTAATATCAGAGGGGATTGAGCTGCGAGGGAAGAAGTATATGGCGATTCCATCGGTGTCCCATTTCACTGTTTCCTCGCGGCAATTAGGACGTGTAAGGTATCTAAAAATGAAAAGATTGCTCACTGGCATAGACGCCTCCCCCAATGTCATTGAAAGCTGCCCCGAATGAGTTTGTCTGGATTGCGCGCACCCCACAACCCTGGTTTCCAGTCTCAGCAGCGGCGCAATTCGTGCCACCCACGATATTCCCTGTGATACCTAGAGTGCTGGAGCTGGAGCTGTCAATATTACAGCCCGGGTTCGTGTGGATTGTTGCCTGGTTGTTCGTGTAATTATTGACACCTTTGTGGCAAGTACGGTGTCAATGCTTCTGAATAAAACGACCTGCGGCAGAAAGGAGATCACCTTCAACAATGTCAATCTCACCGCCGACCGGCCAGTTGGGGCCATTACTCCAGAACGCGGGCCATGTACCACAGCCAGTGGGCATATGTACAGAGTCCATGATGACCAGTCCTCCCGTGTATGTGAACTGGGTGGTGATGCGTATGCTCTGGCGGGTGTTTTGGACTGAAGGAGTGGTCTCCACGCTCATTATGGCATTCCCTTCGCTATTGATCGAGATCAGATTCGCCGAATTCTGAAATTTATCGCAAGTCAGCCATGTACCTGGACAAGCATGCAACCATCTCATACCGCAGTGTTTTGATCAATGTAGGTCACAAGTCCGTTCGTAGGGTCCGCACCGGTGAAGAAATCCCAGCCATTGAAGAATGTGGACCCTTGCTGCTTGGGTGCCATGGTTAGAAGACAATGAAGAAAGGGCGTTGGAGATGGCTTACGTATGACTGCTTCAACTTCCACGGTGAGGACAGCGAAGAGGAAGAAGCTCCGGTAGGAAGCGCTCCTGTGCTCGCCGTAGCTGTCGCTTTACTGCCCACTGTAGTACCTGCAGGTCCAGACACTATGGTGGTGCCGCCGCTCAAGGCGGGGGAAGTGTTATTGGAGGCGAGACCAGGAGAATTGACGCAGTACACGCGGCTGGTGGCAGCAGCTTGAGTATCTTGCGGCTGTTCTGCCAGAAGACCTCTGAAACTGAGTCGGATGTCTCGTGCGAGGCCCGCACTGCGTCTAGCTGCCTGCCGATGAGCTTTGGTGGCTATCCTGGCGAACGACTCTGTTCCCCGAGCAAGAATATTGGCGTCAGACGGGTAGACAGTGCCCAGGATCAAGAGCAGGAGTGGTTGCAGACGCATGGTGCTATACCTGACGAGTCGGATGAAGTTGCAGGTAAGGACAGATGGTGGGACGATGAAAACCAAGAGAGCCAAGGGCCAAGGCGCAGCCTGGGTGGTAGGAGGTAGAAAAAGGAACAGCGTTCAGCGCCGCGGTGGTGAACGGCCTAGAAGAGGATATGTCGGCAGAAAGGAAGAACAGCAAAAGACTCTTCTCCTGATGAAGGGAGGAAGAGGGTGGCTTTGGCGTGTCTGCTCACACCACACAAAACAGCCGACTCACCTCGAGGCAGATCTCCATTGCCGACACGAGGCACAGGATCAAATTTCTGGGTCTCCTGCTGAGCTCGGTCGACCAGTGTTCGAGGTCGCTGCGCACGTTGTCTTCACACCATTGTCCTCAGCCATCTGCCTCAACTGTATTGTCTCCGAACAAAGCACTGGTTGAGATGATACTTGACGACCAAGACGACGCTAGGCCACGCTTTGAACTATTGCATTATGCCATGCTGGGCGTGGCGCAGGACTGAAAGCGTGCTTTGGGGAATGAAGATGGGGGTCAGAGGACAAGCAGTGGTCGTGCGGTGATCGTAGCGGAAGCATCTCATATGTCTCTCATAACCAGCTTCTGCTGCTGCACCGAGTTTCATTTCATCCGAGACGACGGCAGTTGAAGTGAGGTTGCTCGTATCTCCAGACAGGCGAGGACTTCAGGGAATATGCTCATAAGACTTGGACAGTCCATCGCATAGACAATTCCAACGACCCGCTAGACAAAGTTAAAGACTCTTTCAAGCCACATTTCCGGATACCAACCCGTGTGCAGAGCCTGAGCCATGCTCTCAGGCAGAAGCGCTACGGTAATCTTACTCGCGCCTGCATTGCGGAAAGGAAGAGTCCACTGCAATGCTTTGAACTCGGAGCGAATGTGTGCAGTCTGGCCAACAGCTGGAATAAAAAAAGCACTGAGATAGTGACCACGTATGTAGGAAACATAGACAGAGGAGGGAGCGGCAATCTAGCTGCCTTATCAGGGTGATAGCTGCTTACCTAACATAATTGATTTCTTTCACCCCCAGCGCGACGCAAAACCACTCTACACACAGAACAGCCGCAGGTCGGGAATGCCGACCTCAGTTCGTTCCAACAAACATCCACGTCGCCGCCGCACAAAACCTTCCAAAGACGCCACTCCAGACAGCTCGCCTGCCTCAGACCAGGAAGGCATGCCTAGAAGTCCCAGGGGTCAGACCACCTCACTCGAAAGTATCTCAATCCAGCCGCGAACGCCCAAGACGCCTCGTTCAAACGGTGGACCGCTATGGAGGGCCAGCGACGGAATTGGGGATGAAGACGTAGAGTTGTCGCTGCTAGGAGAAGATGAACGAAGGCAGGCAGCGCAAGGCATGACACTGGAAGAAGAGCAGGAGTACCTGGCACAGGCTGACAAGAAGCCCATGTCCAACAAGGACAAGAGGGCTATCGCACTTCTTATTATTCTTTGTGAGCGCTGCTTCCATCTGTATTCTTCATGTACTTACTCCGCTCTAGATTTAATTCAAGGTTTTCCGGTACGAATACAATCGTTGTGCCCTATGCTACACATGCTGACCGATCGTATGCAACGTTAGCTTGGGCTTGCACTGGGTAAGTTGATCTTCATAAGCAAAGTCGAGCTTCTGTCGACGCTCATTCTTTTTGTACAGGGTCTCTTCCGTTTCTACTTAAGGAACATCTATCATATTCACAAATCGCAGTCTTCTCCCTCGCAAGCTATCCGTACTCCCTCAAACTACTATGGTCACCTATTGTGGACTCCCTGTTTATCCCCTCTGTCGGTCGCCGTAGATCATGGATCATACCCATGCAAGTACTCATCGGTTCCCTCATGTTGATCATCTCCTTTAATGCAGAGGAATACATGAACAACGTATGGCTATACTCGAACCTTTCTTGACCTTTGCTTCTGACGCGGATTTCATACAGCCATCTGAACATATCAACATCATGTCTATTGTCTTCACTGCTCTCGTCGTTCTCTCGGCCACGCAAGGTGCGTACTCGCGTTGTCCAGCTGTATCCTATGCTGACGTGTTAGCTAGATATCGCAGTAGATGGTACCGAGACATATTCTCCATCCATAAACGGCGACTGATGTAACAGCATCTCTACAGGCTGGGCATTAACACTTCTTTCGCAAGACAATCTACCATTCGCAAGTACATGTCAAACTATCGGCCTTAATACTGGGTACTTTGCCTCGTTCACCGTTTTTCTCGCACTCAACAGCGAGTCTTTCTCGTAAGCCTGGCCGGATATATGCAATTGTGAAGGGCTTGCTGACATTCTCAAAGGCTGAAGTGGGGCATCCCTCGCTTGCATTTGAGTACATACATGCAATTTTGTAGCGTGATGTCGTTCGTTGTGACCGTTTGGCTTTTATTCATAAAGGAGGTACTGAAGTGGTGGCTCTGTCGAATTCCAGTACTCAAACAATCATGGATTGCAGGAGAACGAACATGAAGACGAGGATATCAGTATCAAAAGTGTATATCTCACAATGTGGAACATTTGTAAGCTCAAGCGTAAGTTTTTTTCTTGCGGACCCCTCGCTCGCTGTCTTACTCGAACCTTGTTTCCAGATATCCAGATTCTTTGCCTGCTTCATCTGTTCGCTAAGATTGGCTGGGCCGCTAACGACGCTGTCACCCAACTCAAAATGGTTGAGAAAGGTCTCGGACGTGAAGATCTAGCCATTGCCGTTCTCATCGACTTCCCCTTCCAAATGGTGGCGGGTTATGTAGCAGGCCGGTGGTCGCGAGGTGACAAACCGTTACGACCGTGGATGCTATCATTCTGGCCCAGATTGGTCTTGACCTTCCTTGCTACCTTGATGGTATTCTACTTCCCAGCCCCGCCGATTGGGATGGGCTTTTTCGCATTGATCATCTTGCAAACTGTGCTTTCGTCCTTTGCTGGGTGAGTCTCGCTGTCGCGGCTGTACGCTTGTATTTATGCGGCGTTGCAACTGACCATTGTATATCTCCGATTAGCACTGTTCAATTTGGCGGAATATCTGCATTCCACACGCGAATCTCAGACCCGGTCGTCGGAGGTACCTATATGACAGTTCGTAGCTCTCGTCCGAGTTGCCTACCAGCTTAGACTGACGAACTCTGTAGCTTTTAGCTACCTTCACGAACTTAGGTGGTACTTGGCCGCGATTCTTCGTGTTAAAGGGCGTGGACTTGTTCTCAGTTGCCACCTGTCAAATAAAAGAGCAAGGGTTGTCTGTCAAAGGTTCGTAATGTCCTTGCCGCTGCTATTATTTGTCGTTAAACCCGTTATAGCTGCGGAATGCGTTTCTGATCATGGTAAAGCCGCATGTGCCGACTTGGGTGGTGAATGCATAACGGAACGCGACGGCTACTACATTGTATCTGCGGTGTGCTTAGCACTGGGGGTACTATCGGTCATATTTTTTATGATTCCTACAGCAAGGAAGTTGCAGGGTACGTATTCTAAACTTCTATTGGATCTTCTATTGGACCAGTTGGACTAATTGCTGTCCAGCTGTCCCACCTAGCAAATGGCGAGTATCATGAAGATGGTGGATGCGGTGCAGTTGTCTTCGTGACAGTATTATATAAATATTTATCGCTCACGGCTGTTTTGAGGGACACAACGTGTAGAAAACGAGGTTGTCACGCAACCGCCTCCCTGCTGCTGCTAGAAATAGTATTTTTGTGAATTTTTCACAGCATTAATATTTGTTGCGCTAGCACCTGAGATCATGCTGGGCGCTTCCGGGGCCAGCTGCCTCCCGCTTGAAAGACTGATTTCCACATCTCTCCTGCTACCACCGCTTTGCTCCAAAGCAATACTAGCAACTCATTGCACACAAAGCACCGCCAGTGTCTTGCCGTTTAACCAACAGCTTGCATATCGCATACCCCGCTACATACAAAATGACCACCACCACAATGCACTTTGGCCCCGAATGGATGCGCAAAGCTCCTTCGCGTGTAAATCCCTCACCGCCATTGGCGACACCTGCGACGACAGCAGCTTCGACATACTCCGCCTTGGTTGCGCCAGCCTCTCAGTCGCCTCCTGAGAAGCCTGACCCGGCGAACCCATTTAGATACTCCAAGGAAGACATGATTCGAATTTACAAGGAAGGAGGCGGCAAAGGCGGTCTTGGACTTGAAGTGGAGAGGTGGGAAGGAATCGTGCGCGAGATTGGCTCTGATCCTATCGCATTGAAAGATATGAGCGAGGCAGAAAAGAAGGTCAGTGTTTCTAAACTTGTAAGCGAGGGTAAGGATTAATCGCGGCATGGTAGATCTTTACGGGACCTCTCAATTCAGAGATGCGGCGTAGAGCTTCGACTGACTACCTCTCCTTGTCGACCACGGGCCTCGGAGAACGGCCAAAGCTGGGACTTAATAGTAGCGCGGCCCCAGCTAGTCCAATGCGGGAGCGTTTGGGAGGTTTCATGGGCAGGAGACGAGATAGTACTGGTCAGATTCGCTTTTACTTCCCCATTTTGCAGATTTTCGACAATTCACTACTTTCTTTAGACCAACCACCACTGTCGTTGCCCAGGAAACTTTCGCAGTCCTCCCTGCAGCCGCCTTTAGCCTCTCCTCGCGACGCTCTGCCGTCTCCCAGACGCCTGGGATCTGGGTTCGACGGTGTCTTGAGCGACTCGTGGTCCTCCAGGAGACGTGCTTCTGAAGGCCTGTCCAAGGGAAGCGGCCGCTCTGGAGACACGGGTGATCCTCAAGACGAACCCAAGGCAGTGGGTATCAAGGAGGAAGATGAGGACATCGGTGCCACCCGACTTGAGGCCTCGAACTCTAGCGGCGGTATATCTGCCTCTCACTCTGACCAGCCGTCGGATAGCCCCGTGACGCACGGCGGAGGGTTAGGTCAAACAGCGTCCGACACGCTCTCCAGTGGCATAAATAACCTGTCTTTGGACGCTCGCGCACAGAATAGCCCTCTAGTCCCCAGCACTACGGATGGCATTCTTCCAGGCCCGCCCCCAGGTCTAGCGGATCCTACTACGATGGAATGGTCTTATCTCGATCCGCAAGGCAACGTTCAAGGTAAGCATACTGTTCGTCATCCAAAGCAGTAGTGGCTACAACCATGATGCCGCAGGTCCTTTCCCTGCTCCGACCATGCAAAAGTGGCATGACGATGGTTACTTCACTCCAAATTTACTTATGAAACGGGCGAACCTTGATACTGAGTGGACGTCTGTCGGCGATCTTCTTCAGCGAGCAGGGAACCCTCGACTATTTCTAACACCTCTCGCACCCTCTCTACCTCCACCTCCACCTCCACCGCCTGCTTTTCCTCGTCGAGATCCCTTATTGGACGGACCCGTACAGGATGGCTCGTTTGGCTCGCCGTTTCAGCCAGTACCCACGCGCTCTCTGCGGACTTCTACACTGGATTCGTATCTACACAATGGCTCAATGGTCCCGGATTCTCCGTCGTCTTCATTCAGCGTTGGAAGGTTCAGTAACGATTCTCCTGATCCCGCTGCATTCGGCAGCAGACTTGGTAATATGTACAGCGGGTCACCCGTGGGCTCTCGCCTTGGCTTCACAGGAGTCCAAAGCAATGGTCTGGAACCACAGCGACGTACAACATATGATACTGTGGTAGATCCGCTACTTGCCCGCCAAGGGTATGCGAACTACACGCAACGTACAGGGTCGACGGACGGGCTTGGGTTCAATGGTATGCAATGATGGAGAAGAGTTGACGGCCTGAAGCTGATCATTCACACTAGACACTTTCTCTCCGGGCCTAAGCAATGCCTACATGACAAGCAATACTTCGCAGGTCAGTCTCACCGATAAATCAGACGACTTTAGTAGTGGTCGTGGCTTTGCGGCCAACCCGCAATCTACTGCTCAATCCCCCTTCATCAATACCGATCTCGGTCCGGGTATTCGAGAGGGTCCGCGTTTGATCAAGCGGGAGCTGTTCGAGAGAACAGAGCCACAATCCGCAATTTCGAACCAGTTCTTAAATGGAAACATCGGATTTCCTGCGGGTCAACCATTCGCACAAAGTCAGCCAATCCCGTACACGCCTCAGCCAGACGCTCGTTCTTTACAGCAACAAATGCCATCTACTCCCGACCGTCCCTCAGCGGCGAGCTTAGCACACCAACCCTCGTTTGCATCTGCTCCATCTCAGTCCCCATGGCCTTCACAAGAAGGCCTTGCCCCTCGTCGACCAGGGCCGTTCGATCCTAACTATCCTACGTCTCGTAATACTGTGGCTGTCAAACCTAACTTGCCTGTTCAACCAGCCCAGCCGCAGACTCAACCTGTTGTGCCTGCTACAGTCCCTGCCAAACACTCGCCCTGGTTCTCAGCTTCACAGGTTATTGCTGGAGAGGGTTGGGGAACTGACAAGAACAGCTTGACAGCTGCTAATCTTGGCCAACATAACAAGCAGCAGGAACCTTCGAAGGTGCAACTGGACACGCTTGCGAGTCCTGATTCTCAGCCTGTGGCGCAACCAGAGCCTATTCCTCAACCCCAACAGGAATCTGAAGCCGTGGTTGCGTCTCTTGAAGTGACTGCTCTCACTCCCAAGTCACGCCGTAAGCAGGGCACGACAGCCGTCGCGGCTGTGTCTACACTTGTCCAGCCTGTTGACAAGCCTTCAATTCCCCAAGTGCCTTCGCCGAAACCTCCCTCGCCTGTTGCGGTTTCTGGCGAGAACAAGTCTCCATGGTCTATCGAGGAAGAGAAGAAGCCTCTTAGTCTCCGTGAAATTCAGGACTTGGAACTCAAGAAGACCGAGGCTCGCAAGACCGTCGAGCGAGAGCGTCTGGCTCGCGCTGCTGCGGCTGCCTCCCCACCTATCGCTGAAGACACTCATACTATATCTTGGGGCCTCCCTACATCACAGGTCGGAAACCGTGTAGCTAAGGAAGCCATATCTTCTTCTCCTATCATTCCTACGCCCGGAGCAACCCTTGCCCCACCAGTATGGACAAATGCAGTCAAGCCATCCGTCGTGAAGAAGACAATGAAAGAGATTCAGGAGGAAGAGGAGAAACGGAAGCGGCTGGCTGCAAAGGAGAAGGAGACCGTTGTAACCGCCTCCCGTAGAGCTTACGCGGACACGACCACCAAGGTGCGCCGTCAGCTCCCTGCTTGAATAACTGTCTCATGTGGTTTTTTCTAGGCTCCTGTTCCAGCGCAAGTTGGTGGTGCTTGGACTACGGTTGGTGTCAGCGGGAAGGGCGCTACTGCTGCACCCACTCGTCCCGTAATACCCACCGCCTCATTAACTACAAAAGTAGCTCCGACAGCTGCTACACCCACGCTTACTGCAGCATCTCTCGCCGCTCGTTCACCTGCTATCACTCCAAACAGGTCACCGGTTGTTACCGCCGCCATTAAGCTGGCTCCAGTTACGAAGGATGAAACTCCGGCACCTCCATCGCATGAGTTCCTGAAGTGGATGGCTGAAGCTCTGAAGGGTCTGAACAGTACAGTGAATTGTGAGTCGCGGTCCTGTAATCTTTAGTGATTACAGCTCATTGTGTGCTATCAGTGGAGGAAATCACATCGATGCTGTTGACATTCCCTATGGATCCTGATCCTTCGACGGTTGAGGTCATCTCTGACCTGATATACTGCAATAGCACGACGCTGGACGGACGCCGCTTTGCCACCGAGTTCGTCAGTAAGCGCAAAGCAGATTCCAAGGGCTCCTCTTCGGCTGTTAGTGGCAAACCGCTTTCCATCGCTGATGTTGTGAAAACACAACCCAAGCCTGCGCAAAACGAATGGGGCGGGTTCAAGGTAGTTAACAAGAAAAAGAAGGGTGCACGGGCGTAATAGATGAGCTGTCATACTTACTGCGTACCGGTTGCGAGTTGGCGTGTAAAACTATATGCTACACCTGTTGTGCTTAACCATCGTAGTCGCTGTCATCATGATATTGAGCCTTGTCGTCAGACACATCTAATACGAGTATATTCTTCTACTAATTCTACACATACTGCATACCACGTTATGATGTAGACTCAAACAGAGACATTATCCCCTCTGACATTATTCCCTCTTGTTTCAAGAACTCTAGACTAAGGCCGAAATTTGCTGGGTCATCATTAGCGTTCTGGCTTCCTGACGAGCTAGCATTCGTGACTGCCTGTAGATCCGCTAGTATTGAGCCAGGCGATACGCCAGAGTCCACCAAACTAGCCGACTGCTGATCTGTGGCTGGGTGATTTGAGGGCGACGATATCTGAGTGGTAGCGTTGAGAGACGCTAGGAGCTCCGCACTGACTCTTGCGTCCTCCTCGTTGGCGAGGGGTGCTGCTGCAAGGTTACTGAACACTCCGAAATCCGTCGGTTCCTCTTTCACGGACCGCGCAGCATTGAGCCCATTCGATGCAACCGCCGGTGCGGATGTGCTCCCATTCGTGCCCGCATCCCCGAACAGCTCCATATCAATGTCGATGTCAAGGAGCTCAATTGGCTTGTCAGCAGAATTGCCTAGTCCAGGGTCTGTGCCAGGCGGAACGGTCGCTACCATGCCGACTGAGACGTCGTCGTCCAAGGTGAGGTCTATAGTCACGTCACCAGGCCCTCCGTACGGGAAGTCAGGAGCAATTTGGGGAACGCTTGTCTTTGGAGCCAGCATGACGGGCGAGGCCAGCCCAGATGGGATGTTAAGGTCTTCTGGGTTTAGTCGTAGTGCAGGCGAAGACAGATCCAGCTTGTGAGGGAATGCAGTGCGCTGGAGAGAGGATAATGATATGGTCGACTGGCGTCTGCCAGTAAGTCCAGATCCTTTGGATACGGAGGAAGTGGCAGCTGGGTCCGCGGGTTCTGTTGTAGGAGAGAACACTGGTGAGGTTGGAAGAGTTGGTGCAACTGTCTTTGTCGCCTCAGCGGCTGCAGCCTCCTCTGCAGCTTTCAAGCGGTCCTTCTCGCGCTCCAGATCGCGCTTGAGGACGTTGACAGCACGGTTCTATGAAGCCACTGAGCCGGAGCAATTGACAAGGCAGACAAAAGGACTTACAAGATGGGACTGCATGGCGTCGCACAGCTGGTCGTACTTCTCCAGCTCCCGCCCAAGTGATGTGGTGACGGCGCGAGGAGGGTATGGCGCGTGTCTGTGAATACGACTGAAACAATCTTAACATCGGCTACGCTTGGTGTCTTTACAGCACTTACAGCCTCTGAGTATCGGAGTAGAATCGCAGAACCTGTCCTGTCTTGATTGCAGCTGTCTGCGAACGATATGGTTAGCTCTGCAGGAAAGCGTGGTGTGGTGAACCATGCCAACCTTCAGACAGCTCGCCAAGGCCACGGCTTCTGGCATGAGTATTCCTTGCGGAGCAGCAGTCGCAGCTGGAACAGGTGGCGGAGGCATTTTGCGGGCATTCTGAGTTTTGGGAAGGTTTACTGTGCTTTGATTTTTCCCAGCTGAAGAAAGTTTGCGTTGGATAGGACGAGGTTTGGGGGCCATGGCCTGAGTCAGAATACAACGAGATGCAAATTATAATAAAACGGTCGTCCAGGGGTATAGCAATTTGTTCAGCAGCGCAGATGGTGAAGGTGGCGGTCCAAGTGAACGAGGCTGAGACTGATCACGGGCGGGTTCAATCACGCTTGGCCATGGTTTTGGCCGACTCCCAGTTGCCAGTTACGCCCATCTCCTACAAGTCGTGCACACGGACCAGACTATTCGGCAATAACAATAGGCTTGTGTTGTGCTATATAGCACGGTAGGTTCTAAACCTCCTTTACACGTTAAGACATAAACTCAGCCTCTTCCAGTCTCTGCCAGCTGGGTGGTCTCGCAGAGCCACTAGACTCTGGTCCAATATTATGCCAACATCTGCAAAGCCTCTCAGGACGCGTTCGCGAGGAAACGAGGACAATGGCGGATTGGTGTGTCCTCAAGTTTTTCCGCGACCTCAAACCATACTCACACTATATCTGCCGCCTCTCAGCAGCATAGAATACGACATATAACTTCACTGCAAGTGCGGAACCTCACGCCCTTTCCAGCCCGTGATGAACTTGCATCTGCTCTTGTCCAACCGTCCGCACAGTCCCAAATCACTGCCCACGGCCACTTCTCCGACGACCTAGATCTCACAATGGGCAAACGAAGAGGACGTGCGAGATCTTCGGCCTCAATCAGCACCATCTCCTGGCAGCAGTCCTCTGGAAATAGTGCACAGGATATAATGGAGCCTTCCAGTAGGAAAAGGACCATGTCTCGTGCTAGCACCTCGACTACCTCCAGTGTTGGTGTAACGTCTACACCTAAAGCCCGCATCTCAGGTACCGCAGTCTCCACTCGGCCTCCGCTTCGCCAACGCACACCCTCTACTGCCTCATCCACCTCCTTCGGTCAATTGTCTCTCTCGTGTGATACTACCATGCCGCCCACCCTGTCTCTTTCTGGGTTTCTACACGATACATCACAGGATACTTTGGAGGACATCGTCCAGTCACGTTTGGTTGAAACGTTCTTGACGTTGACCGCAATTTCTGCTGGGAAGAATGCGCATGAAATTGCTTTGCAAACCTCCCCGCCTGGGAATCCACCCGCGGCTGTTGTCAATGGCCATGATGATCTCAACTTGAATAGACGCAACACTATAGCATCTTCAAGTCGTGGCTCTTCATCGAGGTCTTCTACGCTTGCGAGGGGCCGCTCTCCTCCCAGTGCCTCTGGTCCTTCGAATCTCAAGGCCGGACCATCCGGCCACTCCAAGTCAATGTCCGTCTCTGCTTTGCCAAGCAGCAAGGTGTCTCTCAAACCTTCGCCTTCCAAGCCGTTATCTCAGCGACCTCCAATTCCTCGTGCACTGGCTGCGCCAAAGGCTCCCGTATCGCCCTTTGCAGCATCAGCTCCTTCCGACCCACCTCCTGAACGTCCTATACCTGATTACATATCACCCATACTGAAAGCTTCCACTAATCCCCGTTTCGAGATTGACCCCAGAGGTGGATTCGAGTTTGCCCCAGATACCGACTTGGGAGCTAGCAAAATGACAGTGGAAATATGCGGAAGGTTGTCAAGTAATCTCAAGGGAAAAGGGAAAGGGAAACAAAAGGCGCAAATCTCAACTTCCGCTGGTATGCAGATCGGCGATCAAGACTGGCAAGTCCTTAAGACATGGGAAGTTGATCTCAACAGACTGGTGCCGCTCACCGACGACGTTGGTTCCTCTGCTCTTCACGTTCGCGATATTCTGCTTAATACCACCGTTTCATGCTCAGCTTGCCCAACACTCTTCTCGACTACCTTCAAATACACTATGCATCACATTGGAGCCATTTGGACGGACATATTATTTACCAACCCCACGGCCATCAACTACGCTCTTTCGTCGTTCCCGCTCACCATCTCCTGCAGCGGGTTATAACTCTGACCCTGAATCTAACGTTCGCGACGTGGAGATCAGGACACCTAGAGTATCCAAAAAGGATGGAACGCAAGTCCACCATGATCCAGACATCAGCTCGCAATCAGACTTGGGACCACCTGCAACCTCACGAAATAGTCGTTCGAAACGCCCGAGAACGTCTGCGTCCTGGCAGTCGATGATGAAGTATATCGTTTCCCTAATACACGCGTTTCTTGTTTTCATCTTCGCCCTTCATAGGCTAGTTTCGTTGCAAGCCGTAATTCAGGATACAGAACGGTCTGTGACCGATTTGGGACTAGAGATCGCACCTTTTCTTGTCGGCCGGTCGACCGTCGCTCTCGTGAGTTCCTTCAGTGTTTTATCCTATTCCGTTTTGGGCTTCCTTCCCCAAACCTCTATGCACCACTCCTCTGAACTACGTTGACTGAAGAACCGCGAAGTGTCTGAGCGCGAAGCTTGGGTGCACGATCTTCAGTCGGAGCGAGCATCGCTGGAAGATAAAGCAGAGACCCGTAAGTATTAGACTCTGTATATCGTGTTTTGCCGCTCACCCGTTGCAAAAAAAGTACGGAAACGAGTGCTCAAGAAGCGAGAAGAGTTAGAGAGCAGGAGAAAGATGCTCTCCATCGCGTACGAAGCTCATTCCGACGATTTGGGTCAAGAGTCGGAACAGAAGGCTCGATTGCAAGAGGCAAGGTACCTGCTCGCTATTGAATTGACTTGGCTTGGAAGACACTCAACCTGATTTCATTGGTAGAACTGACCTGATGTTGCTTGGCAGCCGAATTGCGCCTATCAGGAACGAGCTCTTGACTTCTCTCGCTTTCATCTTCCCCATTGAACTGCTTTCGCCGCCAGATCTGCTTTTTACAATTCTGGATGTGCCACTGCCTATTCCATCCGGACCCACAGACCCTGCTCCGCCGTTGACGATGTCATCTCGGAAAGAGGTGACAGAAGACAGCGTGTCCACGGCGTTAGGTTTTGCTGCGCAGCTGGTGCAGCTTCTTGCAGGGTATTTGGGCCAACGCCTCGTTTACCCGATAACTTGTGTCGGCAGTCGAAGTGTCGTCAAGGATGGAATCTCAGCCATGGTTGGCCCGAGAATGTGAGTCTTGGTCAACACTCGTTAGGATTTACGTTGTGAACATGTCGCTAGGTTTCCGCTGTTCTCGAAGGGTGTTGATACTTACCGTTTCGAATACGGGGTCTTTCTATTAAACAAGAACATTGAAATTGTGGGTTCCTGTACGCTTACTATCTAGCTTATCTATCGCAGCTAACTTCGGTCAATATTGCTCGATAGCTCATGTCGGAACGTGATCTAAGAGCACTTGATACGCGACACACTCTACCCAACCTGAAGAACTTACTGCTGACACTGACTGACCCAGACACCATCCCTCCTAGGTGAATAACCAGCCTGCATCCTTATATCAAATTTCTGACGTTTGACAGACCACATCGCGCGTCAAGTATAGCTTCAGCTACTGTTTCTGCTCTTCAGTCGCCCGTGTTGTTACCTTCTGTCCTCCTCACGGAACCGGACAACCAAAGTAACCAGAGGTTGAAATCCGTGGACACGCTGCAGTCGTTGGAGGGTCCACGAATTGAGATCGACTCACCTCCGGCTAGTGGGTCGAACACACCGACAACGTCCGCAATCACGCCTACGAACACGATTCGAAAGTCGAGAGCCTTCCTTGACCTGACGCCTCTTTCTGGCTTCTGGAAATCTCGTAGCACGTCAAGGTCGAGCTCGAGATCGAGCGTGAAGGCTGAGCCTCCGCTTGAAGACGATCATGCTGGCGAAGCCACACCAACGATCTCTTTCGCTACGAACAATTTCGACCAGGCGCAAACAGAGAGCGCAGGGGTGAGTGGCGACGAGGAAGATGACCGTCAGACTATTCGCGGCGGTGCTGGCGAAGCCTCGTCTGATGAGGTGCCTGAGCGGAAGGTGCGGTCAAATGGGGCCCAGAAGACCCTAATGAATGGAAACGGGGTTGGTCATTCGAACCATGCGACCACAGAGAAGAGTGCTGCCCAGCTACACACAGAGTCTCATGTTGTGGACGGCGTGAGCTGAGGGGGAGGGTGGGTGGCCCAAGGATTGTCGACGTCAGTCAAAGTTACGCACACATATCATCTAGCCAGCAGGGAGACCATTGATATTTTATTTTGATTCTCAAAAGCGAGCCGCATGCATGTGCACGATATATGAAAGTGATTACTGATAGAGTGTGATGTGATTCAGGCCTCTCTCGGGCTGGGCAAGTGCTAGCCGCCATTATGGCTTCGACCGAAGACAACCCCAATGTTTCAGGAAATCTGGCGGGAACAAAGGTTTATAACCAGTGTCTGTTGCCAGGCGGGCATATGGCGCTACAGGGAAAGCTAGAAAGTCAAGGCGACCAACGAGACTGCAGATCGGTCAGGCCACACAGAATCACGATTGGCGAGCGTCGACGATATATGGACGAGGGGAAAGGCGAAGGGCTCTGCTTCCGCGAAAGTTTTGGGTGCGCTCGCGGGAGGCAACGCAATATTACCGTCTGAGCACGCAGTACTCGGGGGCACTGGGAGCTACAGACGACTGTCTCGGTTGCGGAGGCCACGTCTTTTTCACCGGAGAAGAAGCTTTTTACAGGCGAGTGATTGAGCTCGTGGCCGTTTACGAGATGTTTTCGATGTGCGTGCTGCATGTATATGTAAGTGTGATGGAACAAGTCAGTCGACATGGCGACTTGTCGGTGCAGTAAACCAACGACCTTTGATTTTTGAACAAGCTACGGGTAAGAAATGGAATAGCAACAAGACCTTGAGTATACTTACATGTACTGAGACGAGCCTTTATTTTATTTGCCGCCTGGCGGAGGCAGCCGACGCTTGCCGTATTTGGGCAATGCTCACCCGGTGATGCGGCCGTCACTGTCACACAACGCAGCACTGTGCTCAATTTCCCCGCCAAATGGTCTTTTGCGCGTACTTTGGCTGACCAAAAAAAACACACAAAAAAAGAGAGAGAGCGCACAAGGGGGTGACTGTGGCAGAGAAAGCGACGAGAGGGCGAGGGCGGCAAAGGACGAGTTAAGCGAATGGGACTAGCGAGATGCGAGCGTGGGAAAGCTGGAAAAAGAGGGTTACCGGGTCGTATATTAGACTCTGGCTCTCCGCTGCCAGTGTCTCTCTCGCCCGTGCCTTGTACTACTGCTAATACCAACTCCAGAACACACGCTCCTAAACAGCCCTGGCTTTCAGCATACAACCATCCACGCACACAGGTCTGTCTCATCCCACCACCATCTCCCATCCTCGTCGCTCACCATCCATCTCTTGCCAACAGTTCACCGGCCGCAGTGTAACAACATACATACGTCCATTTAGACCCGGCTTAAAATCGGTGGCAGGTGCGTCCCACTGTCCTCTCCTGGCTGCCAGCAAGTCGCTCAACACCGCCCTTAGGATCTTGTGCAATTAGCTTTCACTCTCCTACACTACATCAAATTTTCGTCAATCTGTTCTCCTTCAACTTTGGGACAAAAGTATAACGTCATCCATCTTCGTTCGCTATGAGTACCACACTGGATTCTACTACTACCAATAATCACCACTCCTCCGATGACCGCAAGCAGAGTCCTCCCGCTTTCCTAGACCTCGCGGACTCGGTATGTCTCGCTGTCATCTGACCGTCATACAGAGTCTCACACCATACTCCCTTAGGCCGCGAGGTATGGTAATAATGTTTCGGATGTGACCGTTGTACGTGAACGACATCTTCTTGAGGCAATCACTAACCTGTTTTCCCTGATGCCAGCGAGCTATCAAGAAGATGGAGCACGAACGCCAGAGGGCCCTCCAGCGCAAGCTCTTCGAAGACCAGATGCGTGCGCTCGAGCAGCAGCAAGCCCGCGAACTTCTTACCATTGAGTCCGGAGCCGGCCTCCAGCATATGGCTGCTTCAGCTCCCACTACCCCGCCGCGCGTCAACGCCATGCTCAGCGGCGAGTACTCTCCCAATCTCAGCTCGGGCTTGTCCCAGTCGACCGTGGATCCAGAAGTTCTCTCCAGGGCGGTTGGCTCAGCCGCTGACAAACGCAAGTCTGTTACATATGCGCCTTCTGTAAATCACTCCCCCGAAGCGCACAGCAACAACCATCAGAGCTTTGCTAGGTCCGGTGGCGCCAAGAGCATGCCGGCTAGCCGACGTGGATCGGCCAGCGAGCACGACGAAGAGCTGGCGGGTCATCTCGAGAACTTGTCCCTTGTCGGTGAACGACGTGCCAATGCCCAGAACGCTCTCCCGCAGTCGATCCTCCGTTCAGCGAGCGGACGCTTCGGGACACCTGATGGCACCAATTACACTTTCAATGCTGGAATGATGTTGGACGAGCAGTTGGATCAAGAGATGCACAGTGAGTCAAACAATTTTCACCTGTTCGCATCAAAACCAAACCAGTCGCCGTAGATGCCATGCGCCATCTCCCTACGTCGGATGAGGACAAGTACACAAATGGTTACGCGAACAAGGTGCGTATTCATTCTTTGCATGTTCGCGGTGTTTTGCTCATTGAGCTTGACCTTTGCAGCAGCTGTCAACTTCGTCTGCCGCGTTAGACTTAGCCGCGTTATCCCAAACTCAACCTCGTGGGTCGTACAACGGTCGAGGTCTTGATGTCCGCGACAAGCCATCAGAGTGGCCTCAGTTCAACGGTAACGCACGTAGTGATGCTATCAACGGTCGCGGGGAACGACGCACCGTTACCAACCCTGCTATTGCGCTTTCCTCGACTCTGGGTGACTTGACGCCGTCTAAAGTGACTAGTTCAGGACGGGTGACACCGCTAGTCAACACGCTGCCTCAAGGCCTTGTGCAAGGTATCAGCTCTCGACGTGGCTCTCCTCTCGGCCTCTCCGATGGGCTCTCGATCACAACTGCACGTTCAGTCCCGACGACCCCTCTGCCTGGAGCCGGACCTCCCAGTGGCTTGAGCAAAGGCGTAGGAACCCCGCTGTCAGCCGAGTCGCAGACTCTCAATGGGCTGCTGAGCGCTCAAAACTCTAGCCCTGTTGAATTACACCCATCTCTGTCGAGGATACCTTCCGCTCAGTACGAGTCGGGAGGGCTAGGATATAATGGCCTCCCTAGCGGTGGAGTGGACGAGGTGAGTCGTATGCTGTCGACTTCCTGCGCGATTGACTGATCTTTACATATGTAGTACGACGCCGTTTACGATTTGAATAACGGCTTGGACAACGGACGCTACAATGACTTTGGATTTGAGAACGGGTCACGCATGTCTGTTAGTGGAACCGCGGGATCTACTGCTCTGTATCATCACAACGGCACCAAATACGGTCTGGGAATTGGTGCCAGGCCGACCAGTGATGGTAAGATGAACGGATTACATGGCCCGAAGCACAAGCGTGGTGACGTGGACAGAGAGTGTGAGCGGCCTTCAATAATCGTTCCTAATAAGGTCTAACACGGTCAATAGTCAATAGGTTTGCGGGTATGCGCCTCGAGGACCTTCAAGGGGAGATTCCATCTCTCTGCAAGGATCAGCACGGCTGCCGTTACCTGCAGAAGAAGCTCGAGGAAGGTGTTCCTGAACATCGCGACATGATCTTCCGAGAGACCTTCGGACACTTCCCGGAGTTGATGATTGGTATGCTCATGATCAAGTCGGGCGCCGTTGATTGCGCTGACGACTAGTATCAGACCCTTTCGGCAACTATCTTTGCCAGAAGCTTCTCGAGTACTCCACGGACGAGCAGCGCAATCTCATCTGCGAATCTGTTGCTCAAGATCTTGTCAACATCTCACTGAACATGCACGGCACCCGCGCGGTACAGAAGATGATTGACTTCTTGTCCACTCGTAGACAGGTCAGTATGGTCTGCATCGAGGTTCCTTTTAATCAGTTGACATGGCTGTGGTAGACTGACCTCAACTGCAATACCCAGATCCATTCGATCATCGTCGCTCTCAGTCTCCACGTCGTAGTTCTCATTAAGGATCTCAATGGCAACCATGTGATTCAGAAGTGTTTGAATAAGTTGGTGCCCGAGGATAACCAGGTACGCCTCTTCTACTTATCCGCTTGATGTTTTCGAGCTGACTGCCCTCCGGCGTAGTTCATATATAATGCTGTTGCGGCCAACTGCGTGGAAGTCGCTACTCATAGGCATGGGTGCTGTGTCCTCCAGCGGTGCATTGATCATGCCTCGGAGCCACAGCGTGTACAACTTGTCAATGAGATTACCTACAACGCGCTGACTCTCGTCCAAGACCCGTATGGCAACTATGTAAGCTTCCGGCAAGGCTTCATAGCTATAGTGGCTGACGTCGATGTGTGAACCAGGTTGTTCAATATATTCTGGACCTGAATGACAGCCGGTTCAGCGATGCTGTGATCAGGCAATTCACGGGTAATGTCTGTGCGCTTTCCGTTCAAAAGTTCAGCTCCAACGTCATCGAGAAGGTACGGACTTGTTCATGACTACCGGCTGCCGCGAGATACTGATCAGACTGCCTAATCAGTGTGTTCGGGTCGCCGAGCATAGCACTCGTAAGATACTCATTGGCGAGCTTCTCAACCGCACGCGTCTCGAAAAGCTCCTTCGAGACTCTTATGGAAACTACTGTGTTCAGGTACAACAGCTTCCGTCCTTCCGGCGAGTTTCGCTGACCCTCGAACCTTCAGACTGCGTTAGATTACGCAGAGCCGGCTCAGCGTGCCCTCCTCGTTGAGGGCATCAGGCCTGTACTCCCTCTTATCCGCAATACCCCCTACGGCAAGAGGATCCAGAACAAGCTGCAGCGTGAGCAGGTTGATAGTTACGGCAACTACCATGGTCAGCCCCCGTTACTGCGTACTCCCGGCATTGGCGGGCAAGGTGGTCATCACATGTCGCACCAAGGTATGCATCATGGCAGCCCTCTTAGCGACAGCTACGGAGCTCCCTACTCTCTCCAAAATGGCCTCCAGGGCCAAAGTGGTCTCTCGCAGTTGCATGGAGGTCTTCATGGCATGCACGGTGCTTCTATCGACAGCTACGTCTTGCAAAATGGGTCGAACCACAGCCCCGGGCTAACACCTCCGCACGCACACTCTGGCTTCGCAGCGCCTTCGACTTACGGTAATGGCTTCGCTGCTATGGCGGTCACCGGCGGCATGGGCGATCCCTACCAGCGCGGCTATGGCTACGGGATGTAAATGCATCAAATTCTTTCTCGAATATCAAGTCAAATCTCCATAAAGCGAAACTAATCTCATACACTGATAATTCCGTCTCGCTCGCCGGAACGATACCTACTATGGCTCATGCTGTCCGTACGGACCCTTCGTCTTTCGTTACGCGTTCAGGACTCGGGCACTCTAGTATATTAACACCACCGCATTGTATTATGCACATCCGCAATCCTCGCTTTTCTTTGCTTTGACGTTCATTACATTCACACATACTCCCCAATGCTTCTTGCTTGGCGCACACCTGTACAGAGTACCGCTTGGACTCCATTTCCTACACCTCCACCCGTAGTTTGTTCTTATAGTATATCACCCTTGCATTATTTGACATCTTGTAGTTATTCTGCAATCTACGCGTACGGTTTTCGTTACTGTGCTGAAGTTGGAGGCGGTGCTGAGTTGATCCCCATCGCCAACTTCCTGTTTTGGCTCGTGTTGTTTAGCCTCCGCGTTGCCATGAATATTCAGACTCTAACCACTCACTACTCAAACTCCTCGTCTCTCAAACAGGTCTGTACCAGCCGCATTCCACAGTCCCTGGTCTAATGACCCGCTCACGCAAACAAGCTGGAAGCTGGCGTGCATCTCCGTCGCCTGAGAGAGTCGCCGCGACGCAAAGCCGCACGCGGAAAATTGACAACATACTCTCAGAGGAACACGACGCGTGGGGCAGGAAAAAGTAACATTCCTTGACGTTATACATGCCAATGTAGCAACATTGACCAAAGCTACTGAACAGATACGAGGCTAGTTGCGACATGTCTTGTGCTGATATGTCGTGTTTCTGACTTGCCGCAGGTTCAATGGTCAGGATGGCAGGACGAGGACGGCCTAAACACCACCTGGGAATACCTTAACTACGACGATGTCGATGCCGCTGACGCGATAGACGAGTGGGAGGCGGCTATAGCCCGAAAGAGAAAACACCTTGCTCGCAAAGGCCTCGAAATGCCAATCCCCGATGGTCGTGTTCCACTGTACGATTACCAAACGTTTGAGGATGCTCATGCATTCGAGCAAAAGCAGAGGAGAAGTAGGAAGCTCTCGTTGTCCCGGTTTGCAAACTGGGATGCTCTCTCTGACTCTACGCGCGGCGAACCCTCCACTAGCGTGCCTCACATCGACAGCCGTGAATCTCTTCGTGTCGTTACTGTCCGTAGCGCCCATGCGCCGACGCAGGTAGAGGAGGACTCTCTTCAACCGATGCTGGTAAGAAATGCAAGACCGCCTGAAGCAGCTCAGCAACTGACACAGATTGTGATCTTGTGGCTACCAGCATCGACGAAGGTCTCCAAACCGTCCAGAGCATCCCAGCAAAAGGCGCAAAACTGAGGATGCCCCAGAACGGCTGAACTCACAGTCAGGAAGACAGCACTCGATAGAATTTCGATGGAAGGCTGTCTGTCGTGCTTCAAAGGCAGCAGATATATCTATCGCGAATTCAGTGACAAGAGAGTCTATGCCCCCGCTACCTCCTCATTTTCGCTATGTGGAAGGGAAATATCTGCTTCCAGAAAACGTTGCTCCACCCGATCCGGGGTTTCTGGTAGCTTGTGATTGCGCAATGGGATGTGAGGACGCTGAGCTGTGCGATTGTCAAGAATCGGCCGCCGCAGACCATCACGGGCGGAAGACGTTTGCATATGACAGTGTTGTCAGTGGAATGGGTGCTACTGCGAGAATGGTTATTAACACGTCTTTGCGCACTTAGGGCCGCTACAAGTTCGACCGTGACGGCGTTATAATTGAATGTAGCAAGGTGAAGTAGAATATAGCATTCGATGTGCCACTGTTGATTTTTTGGGCATCCTGCAGAGTTGCTTTTGCAGCGGAACATGCCCCAATAAAGTGGCACAGCACCCACGGGATGTCCCAATACAGGTGTTTCGCACGGAAAATCGTGGATGGGGAGTTCGAGCTACTATAGACCTCGTGCGAGGCAGATTCGTCGGGCTGTATGCTGGGTAAGGTTTCAAACACTCCGTGACAATCCGTATTTCTTACCACCTGAAGTTGTTGTGTAGTCTCTTGATGTAAGTTCCTGAACAACTAGGTATCTCTAACTAACACACAGGTTGGCAGACGTCGAGACCATGCCGACGCATTGAGAGGCGAACACAGATCTTACATCTTCGACTTGGACGCGATAGAAACAGACGACGACTCAGAGGATATGGAGAGATACTCGGTGGATGCATACCAGCAGGGTACGTGTATAAATACTCCTGGCACTGCTCTTATTGATAGTATCATCACAGGCAGCTGGACGCGGTTCATCAAGTATGTCGCGTCGCTTTCCATCCGTATGTTGACTGATATGTTGTAGCCACTCATGTGAGCCAAATATGGAGGTTCACTCCGTGGTATGGGATACACCGCTGTCGGTGAGTTCTATCACAGCGCTAAATATCCAGCATATCTACTCACTGGCGGATCTCAGATGAACCGCCCTTACCTAGCGTTCTTTGCCACGAAACACATAGCGGCCTTCACAGAGCTGACCATCGACTACGATCCTCGTGCCGCCAGAGACGGGAAGAGAGTCGCTCGGCAAAGCGACAAGGTGTGCATGTGCGGTGCTCCCAGTTGTCGAGGCCATTTGTCAGTATGACCGCTGGGCCTTCAATGATACAGTGAGCAGGCAGCTCTGGCGCGAATATAGGAATAGCGGGGTATGTTCAAATCAAAGCTCAAGAATGCGGAGTCATAGAGCAGCATTTAAGCAGCGAAGAAGGTGGCTAGTAGATACATGTCGCGATATAGCGATATAAATGAAACATTATGAGATTAGCCACAAACAGGTTGAGAAGGCGAAGCATGGATCCTGAGTGGCGACTGTATACAGTCCGAAGGCATGCGTTCAATTATATTGTAGCGCCATCGCCGGAAGTGACATTATTGGTGAGCAGAACGAGAAAGTGCAGCGTCGGATGCATCAAAGAGCAAAGGATGAGACGCGAACGATAAGTCCGCGCTGAGAAAATCGCTCGATGGGGTATTGCATAAGGCGTGATAGTTGCAATCGACCCATGGAGAGACGAAGATGTCGTCGGGATACGCGGCCGCGTTGTCGACGTGAGTGGTATTTGGCAGCGAAGTAAGCCCGGGGAACGACATTCCGCCGTCGTAAAGAAGCGAGAAGAGCACGGTATCTGGCAAAGCAGGCGTGCAAGCGCCAGCGACATCCAGCCATGGCGTTGCAGACGTTGTGTCCGCGTGTGAGAACCCATCGTATGGCTGCTGCATGCCACTAGGAAAATGTCCGTAGGGCATATGCATTGCAGCCAGCGGGAACGACGTAGTGCAGTCCGGTAGGACAGATGAGACGTCGTATGTGAAGGGTAAGATGTGTGCCTCTGGCTGAGGCATACCAAGCGTCTGAGAGGATTATTCAGATAAGCCTCAGGGTGATAACAACGTACACAAGGCTTACCGAGAGGTCAGATGCTGGGAGTACTGGTTCTGCAGGAGACACCGAAGTTGGCTGAGTCTCAACTTGTAGACTGGGACGCGCAGGTGGCACCGAGGGAACTAGTTCGGGAGCGGTGATAAGAGGACTGCGGAAGATGGGTTGCTTTGGTGCAGACTCGCGTGCAGAGCGCGAAGAAGTAGATGTAGATGAGCGATGAGTGGCGTCGACGGTCTTGCCCTCGGTAGGAGGAGACATGAGATCGAATTTTTCGAGCGCAGATACGAGATCTTTTCCCTCCTTGCCTTGCCCGAGAAGTGTTGCTACAGTCGCGCAGCGCAGGAGGTCATTCGCACCGTTGCGTTTGACGTTACGCTTCTTGACCGGTTCTGTGCGCTGGAGAGGGATGTACTGATAATCAGGGTATTTGCGAGCGTGTGCTTCCTTTTCTGCGAGTGCCTTTTCGTACCACGGCTTCTTATCCGAGTCGGAGAGGTTGTTCCAGCAGTGAGCGATGATACGGCTAATGTGTCGATGGTCCTTCTCGAAGCCTAGGCTGCTCTTCTTGTTTCTGTAAAATTCGGTGCGGAATATCATGAACGGATTGCGGGGTCGAGGGACATGGAGAGGACCGCGATTTCGACGAGTGACTTTCGACGCTTTTGTCCGGCGCGACGGTGCCCTTGATGGTGCCTTTCTGCCGGGGGAAGAAACGAGTGGCGTGCTGTCCGAAGACGAGAGCGAGCAGTCAGACGACGTTGGCGAGGGAAGGTGTGAAGACGAGAAATCTGTTTTCCATGCGTTCGTGGGTGTACCAGGTGAGAGAGAGGTAGGAGAAGGGGAGTGGCTCGAAGAGGCGTTGCCAACTGCAGTCATTGAGATTAGCATGGGATGGCTGGGTCGGGGGCCGAACAAACCTTGGAGTGGTGGGGTCGAGGCGACGAGCATTCCTGGCGGGAGATGAGACGCAGGAGATGTTGCAAGTATGCGTGGGCATGAGGATGGAGGACGGACATCTGCGCTGGTTTATATGCCTGAAGAGGTGGAGGACATGTACGAACGAGCAGATCCCACTTGAGCGCTTGGCACCCATTCACAGTGAAATGGTGTGATAGAGACCCGTAGTCTGGAGGATCGAGGGTGATCAGTGCAGTTAGCCGTCGTGAGACTAGTGCGAAGTGGCTAGACAGAGGCGTCGCTGGGACGGTATGTACCGTAAGCATGTGTGAACTGCGAGCGGTTGAATCCAAGACTTACGCGAGGACATACTGACGAGACGAGCCTCGAAGCAGAGATCTTGAGCTGATGAGGGTGACGGTGATAATGTCGGAGGGTTATGTGACTAGAACAAGCAAAGCGACGGCGAGAGTGTGCCACCCGCTTGTTGTTGACTCGCCGGTGTGATAGCAGTGAGTGAGTTGCAGCAAGTGGGGAGATCTAATCAGGGCTCTCCTCTTCAAGCTTCAACAACAACGTCCACCACCATGAAGTCTCTCTCGCTCAAAGAGTCTCTCCTCCCCCAGCCACCCTCGTTTCAGAAGAAGAAGCATTATGAGATTCATCAGGTCCTAGGCACAGGCTCGTTTGGCAAAGTCGTCGTGCGTCCTCACCCTCTCGCCTTGTATCAGCACTCACCTCACTCAAAGCACGCAACATGGCATGTACCTCCAGGCCAGGAGTCCGTCGCACAACGCGGTGCTGCTGCCACCTCTCAGCTTTCGCCACCACGCGTCTCAAACTCATCAAGCTCAAGGCCAGGGGTGGACCACGCCAGCAGCGCATCCAGCACAGCTTCAAACGTATCCACGAGCAGGGGCGACACCGCCATAGTCGTAGATGTTGCGCTCAAAGTCATTCCCAAGAAGAAGGTGAAGGGCAACGAGGACTCGGTCTGGGGCGAAATGGAAGTCCTCAAAGGTCTAGATCACCCAAACATCGTACGTCGCTGTCCTCATCCCTTATGCAAGATATGTTGACACCGCAATAGGTCAAGTTTTACGAGTGGTTCGAATCGCGCTCAAAGTACTACCTTGCTTTCGAGCTCGCCCTGGGCGGCGAACTCTTCGAGCGTATCACAAAGAAGGGCAAGTTCACCGAGTCAGACGCTATCGTAGTCGTGCGATCCATTCTGTCTGGCGTGAACTACCTTCACCAGCATGATATAGTCCACCGCGATCTCAAGTATGCCTGATTCTCCACATGTTGGTGACATGCTGATTCGGCGACTCAGACCAGAGAACATCCTTTATCGGAGTAGCGATGCCGACTCTGACATTGTCATCGCGGACTTTGGCATGTCAGTGTTTGTCCTTCTGTAGATTCTTGCCATCTCTCACTCCGGGTTTCAGCGCTAAACACCTCCACAATCCGGAAGAGCAACTCCACTCGCTTGCAGGCAGCTTTGGGTACGTAGCACCCGAAGTTTTGAACAAGACTGGCCACGGCAAAGCTGTCGATATGTGGTCGACTGGGTAAGTGAACCTGACATATGCTTTGTACGCCACGTTGACACTCATGTTAGTATCATCACTTACGTTCTTTTGTCTGGCTATTCGCCGTTCCGTTCCGACGATGTCAAGGAACTCATCCGGGAGACAACCGCGGCCAAGATCGAATTCCATGAGCGATACTGGAAGAACATTTCGCAAGAAGGTTCGCCTGGTAGTCTGTGCTTTGGATGTACCAAGGACTGACCCTTATTTAGCAAAGGATTTCATTCTTGCTCTACTTCATCCCGATCCCGCGAGACGCCTGACAGCGGAAGAAGCGATGAAGCACGCCGTAAGTCAAGATCGTTAGCAAATACAAAGACATACTGATCAAATCTTGTGCAGTGGGTGACTACGCATGAGCCCACTGATGAACATGATCTGTCAGGTCTTCGGGACAATTTCAATCCCCGCGCTCGGTGGAAGGCTGCTATCGCTGGTGCCCGTGCACTTCATCGCTTTGGTTCGCGCAACAGCAGCAAGAGTAGCGGAGGTTGGAAAGCAGTGGATAGTGATGTGGATGACGACGACGAGGATGACGAAGTGGATGTGGCAGCAAGTGTGCAGCGTGCAGAGGCAAAAGACAAGTTGGACGGCCCTGGCGAGAATGACTTTGTGCAAGTCACAGGGCCAGACGGCGACATCCCTTCCACCACGTCTCCACGCTCATCCGATACAGGGCCTCCAGACGAGCTCAAGTCTCAGGATTTTGCTTCTTCAAAGAGCAAACCCCCGTCAGCCCATGAGTTGAAACATGAAGCTGAGGCACATGAGCCGTTGGAGCAAACCGTTCCGAAGGAGCTTCATGAGGCTCGTGAGGAACCTGTGGTCGATGCTCAGCAAGGTGATGCTTTGCCTCCTAACAATGATTCAAATGAGGAGCTCAGCATCCCTGGTTCATTTGCAAATCACGAGCAACATCATGGATGGACTGATCTTTTCAGGAAGTTACACCTTAGGTCGTAGTTCACTCCATGTGCTGGTTTGTCTTGTAGAATTTTATCTCCGAGTCTCGAGAATTCGGTAGAATCGTACCGAGACGTTTGAAAGACACGGCCGAAGAAGGCAGTCGCCAGAGCTCCTGCCGGAAAGGAAATGTTATTACGTCTGGATTGATGTACACTCCCAAGCGAATGCGATGTCGGGCGGATATGAGCGCGGGGTATGTCGTCGCGGCGACGAGAGGGAATGTGGCGGTTTGAGGGATGGGCGTGCGACGAAAAAAATAAATATCACTGAGATGGGTGTGAAACGTCGCTCCGACAACCAGCCCATCATATAATTTGTCTATAGCCAGTTTATCTAGACCAGCAATAATGGACATCGAGCGTACATGATCATCATTGTATGCACAGTTCAACTATCTGACCAACATGTTATGTGTGATTGAACGTGCACAGTGCGAGCAGAAGCCGCGAGAGACTCGGGCAATATAGTAGACATATGATCCCTCTTTACTTGAGCTGGAATGGACAGCGCGGAACAAACAAATAGCATAGTCGAAACAACAACAATTTGTAGATACAGCTAATTCAGAGTACAATTATACAACGCGAGCTGCCCCTGAATTTCCGTCCAAACATCCCTGCGAATCTCCTCGCGCGTACGTGCAGCTACAGGTTCAGGTAGGAGCTTCTGTTAGAAGGCTATGAAAGTAGTGGAGAGTGTTGAGAGAGTAAGACTGAGAGGGATCACACAGTGGGAGTTGGGGATCAAAAGTGCGTATCGTTGCATTGATCAGTTTTAGTCTTATATACGGTAACTACAGCGCCCGTACGTTGAGCGTCTAATTTAATATAGTCGAACACTCCCCTTCAAGCACGAATATGAAGTAGTTCATTGAAGTGCTTGAGTTTTTCGAGAGGTAGTGCTTTAGTAAGTGTATCAGCACGTTGATCGTTAGAAGATATGTGATGAATAGTTATATACTTCTTGAGTACACGATCGCTGATGAAATTCTTACGAATTTCGAAGTGTTTAGTTCGTTGCGAATGTTGCTCGTCAGGTGAGCTAACAATGGCAATAGTTGATGCACTGTCAGTATACATTTTGACAGGATCCATAGTAAAGTTAAGTAGTTCGTCAATGAGAGCTTTTAAATATATAGCCTCAGTTGACGCATGCGCTAAGGCATATAGTTCGGCTTCGGTGACCGATAGTGTTACGAGTGAACCGCGCTTACTTGACCAAGAGATAAGCGAGTCGTTGTATGTGAAGGTGTAGCCCATTATTGGTTTATTGCCGTATGTAGTCATACCGTCAGAATCAGCGTATCCGACAAGTGAAGTATTAGTAGTAGTTGCTTGGTTTCCTAGGACAAGCCAGTAATCGCACGTTCCCTTCAAGTATAGGTAACACTGTTTAGCTGCAGCAAAGTGTTCCTTAGAAGGGTCAGCTAAGTATCGTGCAAGTTGACCAGTGCAGTATGCAACGTCTGGTCGAGTACAGTCAGCAACGTATCGTAAACCACCGACTAAAGACATGTATTGTTTAATAGCGTCAGCGTCCTGACGAGGTTCTTTCGAGTCACGGGGGGCTAAGTTGTGCTCGTGTATCATAGGCGTACGGCGTGTATGATCATGGTCAAAGTTGTTTCGTTTAAGTATAGTTTGGATATAATCGCGTTGACGAAGCTTGATAACACCAGAGGCTTTGTCGTAATCGATTTCCATGCCAAGCATCCAGTGGATAGTGCCACCGTTTGTTACCTCAACATGTTGTCTAAGTGCTATCTCAAATTGTTCAGCGACGACAGAAGTGATAGTACAGAGAGTAATATCGTCGACATGAACAGCGAGTATAAGTATTAGTTTTTCTCCCCTATAAAGGTAGAAGACAGCGTTATCATAGTCTGAACGCTTAAGTCCAAGTTGGAAAAGTATATCGCATAGTACCTTGTACCAGCGACGTCCGGCTTGTTTAAGGCCATAGATAGTTTTGCGTAGTTTAAGTACCCAGCCCTTAGGCAAGTTGGGCAGTAAGTCGCCAGGCGGCGGACGAAGATAAAGATCTTCATCATCGTTAATTTTACCGTATAAGTAAGCAGACTTAACGTCGAGTTGGTTAATCTCGAAGTGTAGTGAAGCTGCAAGTGTGAGTATGAGTCGCATAGAACTCATGCGCGCGACTGGAGCGAACAAGTCGTTTGCATAGTAATCAATACCATCGCGCTGAGAGTATCCTTGCGCAACAAGTCTTGACTTGAGTTTAGTAACTTTGCCATGTTCGTACTTAGTCTTGTAGACGAAGCGAGAACCAGTAATGTTGGCATTTGGCGGCGGGATACAGTATTCCCAAGTGCCGAGTTGTTCGAGTGTATCAACCTCAAGTTTCATAGACTTAAACCAATCGTCTTTGAGAGGGTGATTAAGTACATCTTTGAAAGTGACAGGGTCACCGACGTCCTCAGCATAGTAAGCGTTAAACTCAGTTAAGTAGAAAGCAATGTTAGTGTCTACTTCGTCGTAGTTTAGTCCACGAGCTTTACGCGATAGTTGAGGAGTTCTGTTGGAACGCCTTGGACCAGTAGGGTCAGGCTCGTCGATTTCCATTGGTTCTATGTGAGGGTTGTCCTCAAGTTCAAGTTGTTTTTCAGTAGTAAGTTTTTCGACATTTGGTTCTTTCTCCCCTTCAATTCGTATCGTAGAGTCAACGAATTGCAAGTTACGTTCAACTCCAACACGTTGTCCGAAGTAAACGTAGTGACCTTTAGAGTGTTCAGCGAAGCCTATCCAGACTCCCCTTTTACCCTTAGATGCTAGTTTATTTGTGCGATATTCGTCGTATACAATGCACGGCTGACCGAAGACTTGAAGTCCATCAAGGTTAGCGTCTGTGCCATATCGCTTAAAGTAAGGTGTTTTGTAGTTAAGTATAGTACGAGGAGAACGATTGTACACATACATCGCGTATAATGCAGCGTACCACCATAGTCGATTTGGTAAAGATGCAGTATGCAGGTTTACTCGAATCAAGTTCATAATAGTTTGATGTACACGCTCAGCAACACCGTTTTGCTGAGGAGTATCATGTACAGTAAGACGTAGTATAGTTCCTTGAGTTTTCAAGTAAGCAGTCATAGCTTTACTGGTAAAGACACCGTCGTTATCGGCTTGAAGTATCTTGACACGAATACCATATTGCGTCAAAAGTTCAGTAGAGAAAATGACCCATTGAGTATAGGCGTCATCTTTAGTAACTAGTGGTGCAAGTACTAACCATCTAGTAGCATCGTCGACGATAGTCAACCAGTATTTATGTTTACCAGTAATCGACGCTGTGGGTAGGGCCCAAAGATGTCGATATGAAAGTGATCTCCGAAAGCTTCAGCTAATGATGAAGAACGAAGTTTGGGTACAGTATTGCGATGGATATTGTTAAGTAAACAATCCTCGCACGGAGTTTCAGTATGGTCAGTTATATGATCAGTGATGATTGACGAAGTTTGAAGTAGTTTCTTGATCATGAAGTAACTGAGATGACCGAGTTTTTTATGTAGTTCAAGTAAAGTAATGCCAGTTCTATGCACGCTTGCTAAAGCAGTCACTCGAGTTGATGATAGCGTGTATAAATCATTTGATTTTCTAACAACAGCCACACAAGTCGAGTTCGAGTCGTATATAGTACAAAGATTGTGATAAAAAGTAAAACGATAATCAGAGTCCAATTTTCCAACGCTGATTAAAGTAAAAGGTAGAGTTGAGTTGAAGTAGACGTTCTTTAGCAGGAGTTCAGTAAGCTTACCACTTTCCTGTTCCACCTCGAGTACCATGTCACCAGCGAGTTTCAAAACTAGTTGTTCTGAGTTGGCAACAGTCAGTACGATAGTTGGTACGGAGTGGACATTGAAAAGTAAGTCTCGATACGGCGTACAGTGTATAGTTGCGCCAGTATCAAGAATATGTACCGACTCGTCTGTTGACGAAGTCGCATACAGTGGAAGTAGAGTAGGAAAAGTAGTAGTAGTAAGCGAAGTACTTACGTGCATAGTGACGTCGGACTCAGAGAGAGCCGACACCCACGCGCTCTGGTTGCGACGAGGAGTAGTGGTCGACGGACCAGCGACAGCGGGAGTGGCAACAGCAGCGGCGGCAGTGGCAGCTTTGCCCTTGGCACCAGCAGCGACGGACTTCCGGGTGATACCCTTCCTCTTCATCGCCTCCTTGGACTTCTCTGTCCAGGGCGAAGGGCAAGTAGGCGTCGTGTGGCCTGTCTCGTTGCAGTTGTAACACTTCATCTTCGAAGTGTCACGGACGGACTTCTCCTTAGAGTAAGGAGCGGCGGCCGCACGAGCGGAGGAAGTGGCTTTCGCCGGACGTTCGACACGTTTGTCGACTGCTGGCGACGCGGCAGATGAACCACCAGCGGGCCTATCGCGAGGGACGAGGGTTGACGAACCCTTGGACCGAGAGCGGTCGAGTGGATGAGCGAGTCGCCAGCTATGGAAGTCGCGGCGGAGCTCGACGCTCAGGGAGATGGGGTTGTAGTCGTACTTCTCGCCCGCAGGAGTACGAGAACGCACGCCAGCCTCGTAGCTAGCGCGAGTATGCGCATAGGCGGGAGGGATGATGCCGACGAGAGCGGAGTAGAAAATGTGCTGAGGGAATTCGATACCCTTAGACAAAATCTTCGAGTAGAGGTTGTGCGCATCATCAAGGAGTTTGTCCATTTCGTGGACAGGACGGCGGAGGGAGAATAGTTGGAAAATTTCGTTCGCGTCCGACATAGTGGAAGTCGGCTCGAAACGTTCGGAGAGTTTCTCCATGAGTCTGTGGGGCGCGGTCTCGTTGAGATAGTTCGCCATCACAGAGTCTGCGATGTGTCCCGCCAGGACGTTGAAGACGGCCCGTTGGACCTCTTGAGGGATGGTCAGACCACCCCTGTAGCTGTAGAAGTCGACGATGGTCGACATCGCAGTATCAACGCGGAATTTCCACATCGGCCAGGTATCAGGACCTGTAAGTTTGCCAACGTCTGCGAAGGCTTTGTGGACGTCGCTAAGCGACATAGTATACTCCACGTCGTGCTTTGGAGGCACGGAAAGGAGGGACGACACTGCTCGCGCAGAGTCAGTGGGGCCAGATGGCGAGGGGGACGGTGCACGACGGGCTCTGGGCAGTTTGCCCCTTCGCCTTTCGTGCGCCTCGTCGTCGTCCATAGGATCGTCACTATCGTCCGACGATGGCTTAGTGGTGTGACGACGGGCGAAGTCGTCGCGGAGTGTGTCGAAAGGAGTGCGACGGCGATCAGAGGGAGGAGCTGAGACTCGACGTGATGCCGTGTTGCGGGCAGTGGGATGGTCGACGACGGCAGAGGTAGAAGCGACGTTGGGAGCGTCGTCGGAAGGTGCAGGCCCTGGGGTAACAGCGCGAGAAGCGGAAGACATTGTTGGTTGTTGAAGAGGGGTAGGAGCAGGAGGAGGAGTAGGAGTAGGAGTGAAGACCGGGGTACGTCTCCTGCGAGTTGTACGAGGGATAGTGCCTCGAAGAAAGTCGGTTTGTTTTCGTTCGCGCGTAGAACGACGAGGTTGAGGCTGATCAGTAGGATCAGAGCTCATCAACTAGTGGGCACGCGGCGGATTAACCACCAGCGGGCAGAGAGTGAGTGCAGATAGTAATATGAGTGAGGTAGTGAGCTTATCCGGGGCTCATAACCTGTTAGAAGGCTATGAAAGTAGTGGAGAGTGTTGAGAGAGTAAGACTGAGAGGGATCACACAGTGGGAGTTGGGGATCAAAAGTGCGTATCGTTGCATTGATCAGTTTTAGTCTTATATACGGTAACTACAGCGCCCGTACGTTGAGCGTCTAATTTAATATAGTCGAACAGCTTCTGTGCTGGGCCAGGGGCACGCTTCGGCTTGAAGCGCGCCATCCAGGAGTCGAGGAAACTGCCTTCAAAAGGAATGCCGGTGTTCCAATCAGGCCAGTTGTCACCAGCAGGAAACTCGGGATAGGTGCCGACAAATGCCATCCAGTACAGCGAAACACCCCACAACCACTGGGGATGTGTCCGGTCCAAGACGGTCGTGAGGAGCCAACGCTCGACGCCGTTGAGGAGCAATTCCCAGGATGCAAACAACTCGCAATTGAAATGCTTGAGGGTGGTTGCGAACGTAAGCGGGTAGTCGGTCTCCTGTGCTGAATATGTGAGGTGCATGTCGCTCGACGCAAGGCGCAATGGACTTACTGGTGGGAGGGTGACCACGAAGTCATAATTGGCCTCTTTGCCTTTCACCTTTGCGGGGCGCACTGTTGCCGTGAGGACACCAGCAGCCTCGGGAGGCACTGCAACTGTGACTGTGAGGGGCTATGAAATGTTAGCAACTCGAGTGCTTGAGAACATGGCGAATCAACTTACCACTGCATCCGATGTGTGTGATAAGCCGTAGATCTCAATCCATAAGGAAACACGACCGCAGCCGTCAACCTCTTTGCCGTGTTGTCGCTGTCCGGGATTGACCATAAAGACAGTCGCCATGGTCGAGGGAAGTTGCAGGCAATGTTGCAAGAGGGAGGATGTTGCGGAAGGACTGGCAACACTGACAACAACGCTGAAGGGGACAAACCCAATGCCAACGCCTCTGGCAGACGCCGAGGAAGTTCGCACAGTCACGTGTGCGTCTCCCTCGTCGAGATCAGCAACCTCAAACACATTGATGGGCTCGCAAACTCTTCTCCTTTCTCTACGATGTGCGCGCGAAGCTTGAGAAATTTTGGCTAAAGGTGAGCAAGACAGTTCTTGTCTTGTATTGTGCGGTCTAACTTGACTGAGGCTGTTTACAGCTGCAGTATCATTCTTGTACTACCTTTGCACATCCACCAATCAGCATGTCTGCAAACACTTCAGCTTACAGCTTAGACCCTGCAGGTATGTACATAGGGATTGCTCTTGTTCTCTATGTACGCTAACACCTTCTATGCAGTGTGGTATTTAGGCGATAAGGACCAAGTGACATGCTTGTTGTGTCCAAACTTGACTTCTGGTCTTCCACTCACAATTGCACGCCACTACGCTCAGGGCCACGAATCTACAGCTCGGCATCAGCAGTGCCTCCAGTACCGTCGGCAGCTACAAGAGGCCAACCTTGAGCGCTCCAAGCTGCAAGAAGCAGAAGTGCAGAGGCAAGAAATGCAAGGCATTGAAGAGTCTCCAGACACATCTCAGGATGAAGCACGTCTGGTAGACATGTCTCATGATCCAGTTCCATTCAGGGAGCTCTGGCAACTCCAGGATCGTGAGCACAGTGTGGGGGTATTAGAGGTTGATGAAGAGGAGGAGGAGTATGCTGCCGAAAATGCCGAGCGCAATGAGATATTGGATCCAGAGTATGAGCTGTTCGAGGATGACATGCAAGATGAGCATGCTGAGCAGGATACCATAGGCATAGGTGAGTTGTCCTACCTGGGTATGAAGCATTGCATGATTTAAAAGTCCCGCTAACAATCTATCATAGGTATTCCAGAGTTCTCACACTCCAGTCAGCCATCTGCTCAGGATTCATTGTTCTCTCCATGGCCGTCCAAGTCAGTAAGTATAAGTAGGGTCCTACAGTCAGATAGCTACTAATTTCCATCAGCTCTTTCTCACAGACCTCTTGTTAACATCTCCGCGTCTGCGGTTCTCGGATGCACAAATCAGTGCAATGCTTAGATGGGCCAAGGCGTTACACGCACGTGACATTCTGACCTTGTACGCTATCAAGAAAATGTGCCAGGACCTCCGTCGTCTGGTTGGAGATCCCACAAAGAAGGTTGTAAGTCCTAGCGGCAATATCTTGTACATCAATGATATTGGGGCTGCGGTTGCAATTGTATATCTTGTAATCAAATCTCAATCTGAACCTGTTTTAGGATTACGCAAATCCTTTGACTCGATTTGCAATGTCCAACTTTCCTGAAGACTGTGGAGGGTATATGTCTGAAGCACAGCATGGTTTCAAGATGTTTTGCGATGGCCCTGAAGGCATTGTCACACCTGCTGTAAGGGTTGAAGGGAAGATCTTTTTCACTCAGGAGCTGCTTCAGCGATCCGATGTGTCCTATTTTATACCGGAGCGGTTCTTTTTGGATTGTTGTAGTTCACGACGAGACCCAATTCCAACTGCTGTGTCACGAGCATGCACACTTTTTCTTTTCTTTTCCTTTTATTTCCCTTATCTTATCTTCTCAATTTCCTTATCTTATCTTATCAATGGTACATGGCTACTGCATGTGATCAAGTGCATGTGACAGACTGGTCACATGATCATAGAAGGTGCTGGAACATTGTGGAACATTGTAGAACATCACACCATAGCACACCATACGTTCCCACGGCAGTGTTAGGAGTACAGACCCGGTACCAGGGGTCCTTGTCTGAGATGTATATAAACCCACCCTGTAGCTCCCTAAAGACCTCAGATTCTACCTCCTGGTCTTTAGGTGATGTTCACCTTGTACTAGTCTCACCACTGTGCTAATATATCCTGGTCTTTAGCTCATCGTTAGCTGCTCCCTCGTTGTTGTCTCTCTCTCACCATCATCATCTTCCCTGTCGTCATCGTCCACGCAAGTTCGCTCGTCGTTCCTCCACTTCCCCATCGTCACTTCCTCGCTCTTCATAGAGTTTGGTTGTGTTCCTGACATTAGGTAGAATCTCCGTACGCTTGCCTGGACATTGCACAACCGCATAAATTCCCTTTCCCCAAAAAGTTTATAAAAGTTTAGTCCCCCCGGTTTACCAGTACGTTGTATTGGCCCGAACCTTTGATCCTACATCTCACTTCGTGGTTATAGTGCCCAAGGACATACGCATTCGTCGCCGCATACCCGAGTCCTTCTTTGAGGCTCGTCGAGAACTACGCGAGCAAGGACGTCCTCGTCTCTACACAGAAAAGGATCTTGAAGCCATCGTCTCCTACGTCTCACGCCGCCCTCACTATCATCCCCTGGGCACCAGGCTTCCTGCCTTCGACCACAAAAAGTTTGCTCGTGACAACGAGTCCATCAAGGAACGTGCACGCACAGAACGCGCGCAAACCCTCGCAGAGCGAATTGAGAAACCGTCTCTCAAGGACCGCGTCTCTCAGGCACCCCCGCCGCCTCGTCCAGACACGCAAAAACCTGTGACGCTTGACTTCCACAAGTTTTCCATCAAGGATCAAGTCGGCATCCTCAAGCCGAAGATCGAGGCCACTACCAGACGCCTCAAGATTCTGATCGAACTCACTCGCGACCGCAACGACTCACAGGTTAGATCAGTCCTGTTACTCAACGACAAACTTCTACACCTCATCGAGCACACGGAGGAAGTACTCTCCACGCGCACACCTGCCCAGCTCAAAGCACTGAACTGGGGCTTGCAGTCAGTGGGACAGATCAACTTCACGCAATTACGCAAGAGGTTGACAGAGGTCACGAGTCGAGTTGCATTTGTAGCAGACGGAGGATATTTTGAGAAACTCCCCTTGTAGTAGATAGCAATCATTGAGTGCGATAATCTTTTCCACGTTTTTGATCCCGACAATCTTCAGGATTTTCACGATAACGAAGAGGACCACGCGTATATTGAAATCTGTGAACAACAGCCGTGTCCAAATTGAAATCAAAAGTTTGTAGTATCCCGTCATTTCAGAGAAGGGCGGCGGTGCTCTGGATACGTAGCCTGCGATAACAGTCAAATATCGTTAATTGTTCAAGTTCCTGGAGAAGTCAAAGTTCCAGAACTTGATACCAGTTTAGTCACAGCAGTTTTACCGGAAACCACCACTGCTACCCCTATTCCCATCATTCCCAAAATTATACCGGAAATCTCACTGGTAACTCTTGAAGCACCCACCATCGTCCCTATCAATTCTGCACCTGTCACGATGACAGCCCCAGCAGTAGACCCCGCCCTGGTTGCAGCCATTGTAGCTGCAGTCGCGCAAGCAATGCCCAGACCGCAGGTTACGGTCAACAACAATGACTCCAAGCCCGACAGATACAAGGGCGAACATGGTCGTGACCTGGAACGTTTTCTGTCCCAGTGTGAGGCTTACTGGGTGACTGCCAGTATCACTGACGAGAAAACCAAGGTCCTGACGGCCATCTACCGTCTGTCGGAGAAAGCTGCCCAATGGGCAATACCAGTCACAGATCACATGGCTGACCACAACGGTGACTTGCCGGACAATCTTGACACGTGGGCTAAGTTCAAAACCGAACTCAAAAAGTACTTCGGCCATGCAACGCCTGAAGATACTGCCATCCGAGAATTGGAGAAGCTCTGTGGAGCTGAGAAGAAGGAGAAGAACGCGCGTGACGTAGGGACATATGTCACAGACTTCCAATCCTACGTAGGTCGCATCTCCGGATTAAGCGACAAGGACAAGGAGATCCGCTTCATCAAGGGTCTCCCAGAGTACATCTATGGTAGATTGGCAACTGCTGAAGTCCCGCCAACAAACTATCAGGGGTGGATTGACAGGTCTCTCAAGATGGCAGCCGCATACACCCGCATCAGAGAGACGATGGAAAAGAAAACTCCGTCTGTTCCCCCGTCAACTACGTCGAGACCCACCCAGTCTCAGCCCAGGTTTACTCCGGTTCCCCGTCCTTCCAACGGTCCGGTTCCCATGGAGGTCGATGCCTCCAAAATGCAACAAGGTCGGCGGTGTTACAACTGTCAAGAGATTACCACCGACCCCAGTCACATCGCACGCACGTGCACCAAACCGGCAGTCCCACGCCCACCACCTCGAGGGACTCGTGTGGCTGCTACCACTGGAGAGGTATCTTCTTCTCGGGCCGAAGAAAAGAAGCCTGAGAGGGAAGAAGCGTCGAGCTCGTCGGAAGTGTCGGAAATAGCACTCAAAGCCGTGCTAGGAGAACTGGAGAAGTTGAGGGCGGAGAACGCCGACCTCAAGAAGAGACTTGAG